>WURT03461008.1:0-14608 GCA_009936505.3 Holothuria glaberrima | reverse complement strand
GGTATTAACATATGTACAGTGATATTATGGTATTAACATATGTACAGTGATAAAGTACATCCAGAGAGCATAAAATGCAACAGTATGAAAAGTTTGGTATTTTCTATTGCATCTTGCAGTCAGGTACAGATTTAAATTCAAGTTAGTATGAAATGATGACTCAGACTAATTGATATTGACAAAAACAGATAAAAGTAACAATTAATGAATATGGAATGGAGGCAATGTAGTGAATAGGGTTTGAAAGTAGAGGCTGACCCCTATAGGCACCCAATCTGTTTGCCTAACCCAAAATGCGGTGCAATATCAATTCTTAGTTTGAATGTATGTGTACTTAAAGCTAAATGTCATTTTCAAGGTATACTCATATGATCAGAATATTATCCAATTTTTAACTTTAATAGATCAAACTTTTCATTTAACTGAAAATTTGTGATACATTTAATGCTTTATTAGAGAGTTACTCTATTCATATTAGTTTTACTTATGAGATATCAGATAGATTAACTTGCACCTCATTGTCACAGGGTTAGACCCTACGCATAGGAAGTGGTAGACACAGGCACGCGTGAGGGTGTGGGCTTGGCAGACAAGTGCAGAGACAAAATATACCTTGCTTTACGTTCACAACTGTGATCATTGTGCAACATTCACATATACATATTTCATACTATTAAATACATACAAAAGTATATTCCACTTACAAAAATTCAAGAATACACCAAAATACACATATTAATGAAAATAAAATAAATAAACACTTAACTTGATGCTACTGTAAGATGACCCTATACTTCTACATATGCATAAATTGCACCCGGAAACTGACCTTCTGGTCTGTCTCTAAACACACTATCACAGTGCCCCTACTCATACCAGTTCTCACGCTATGGCAGTCTGCTCGAATGCAATGTGACTCCCTGGTGATGCTGGCTTTTGAAAAGAGAAGGACCGTTGGTTAGCTTCTGGCATGGGGCTTTCCTCTCAGAGTAGTCCTTGCTACTGACACATGGGTGGTGGCCTTCATAGGTTATTGGGTAAAGACGGTTGGCCAAAAGTTGTTCCAAAGGTCGGACCCTGAAACATTAAATTAGTGATATGGTCAAGTTCCAACCACATTATTCTGAGAATAATTCAACCACTCACAATTTCCCCCAAATTTTACCCACAGTTAATTTTCAGAAACCCTGAAATATGTCGGTATACTGTGGCACCTTTGTTTGATGCGTGTGAATCATGTGTGGTTATAATTTACAAATTTGGCAAACACACACCATTAACTCCCTGCTCTGAAGCTATTTTTAAATGTCTAGGAATTGTTGCAAAATAGGGACAACTTCACCAAAATTACAAAAAAACAAATACAGATAAACACAATACAACATCAAGACTCCTCAATTTTGAAACCAACTTTCCTCCTGGATAATAGCATCATAAAATCACAAAACCCTCTGACTAACACAGAGTAAAGAGCCTCTTTTCACAATAATTCTGTTGACTAGAAAACCTAGCCAACTTATTTTTTAAGGCTAGAAATAGAGCCTTTTCACATTTCAACTTTTGGCTAGAAAACGGAGCCATGTCAAACTAATTTGGGCTAGAAACAGAGCCCTCTCCAGAAACAGGTTAGAGTACAGGCTAGGAATGGAGCCTCTCCACAGTTGACTTCGGCGTGGCAACTTACTTGTTTCTTTTTACACATACAGTATGTAAAACACACTTTGGGCCATCCTTTACCCTCACTCATTCATGTAGTAATTCAGTACTGGGAATGCCTTTCTTTTGTTAACATGAAACCCCTATTTAAAACCCCTACATACCCACAATACAATTTGCATCTTTGCAAGTGAACGATTACCTAGACACATGCCCTCGGGATAACAGGAAATACCAACAAGGATTAACAACAGGCTATTCCGTATACCTGAATATTCATGAGTATGTGTGAAACTCATGAATTTTTTGTAGTTATATTTGAAATTCTGATTGTCTTTTTCTAATTAATGTAGGTGGAAAATAAACACTAGCTTTTTTGGAGGAGAAAAAACTGAATAAAGATTGGAAAACCATTCATATGAAGGTAATGAATGAAGTCAGAAAGATTGAGAAAGTTGCAGAACAAAGACGGAGACAGTGGGAGTAATTAGATGAAATAGCTCACATCAATGAGGGATGATGGCGATGGATGTTTGGACATGTTCTCTGTACTACGTGGATTGGATCAATTTGTGTATATATTTTTTTATTTTCTGTCACAATCTTTCCTGTAATTTGAGGTAATTGTGTTCAAAGGACTTAAAGTCCTTATTTTTCCATTACATGTATGTTTAAAAAAGTATACTGTACCTCTTCATGGAATAAAAAGAAGGGCAGAAAGATTAATAGCAATTTGTTCCTCTCTAGAACAGTTTAGTCAGTTGTCATGTGCTTTTGTGTTTCACATGCAAATTGTTAAAAATAAAACTCTGGCTTGTTGAAGTAAAAGACATTAAATAAAATTAGACCACAGTTCATGCTGAGGTGATTTATTAAATTACAACAAGTCAATCAAAGTACCAAAAAAGTAGTAGCTGTAACCACAAGTTAAGGAAAATGTATCAGAGTTTTATTTATTTTAAAAATGGGTAAGATGGGTTCTTTGTGTGATTTCAGCTTTACATTATTTGTGAGGAATTTGTAGACTTGTTAATTGATTTGTCATTTATTTAAGGTCTGATGTTTGTGAAGGTAATTTTGAGTTGCCGGAAGTCTTCTCTCTTGTAATCAGGAATTCATATGTATCTATTAACTCCCAAGTAGATATTTGATTGGGTCATGGATGAAGGATTCTGTTCCAGCTGGTACAAATCAGGTGTCCATATAAAGTTACGATTGTGAGGTCGCCTTTGCCACATTGAACAGATTCAGTAATGGCAGAGAACATACCAGTCTTCATGTGATTCCCGTTACACTTGTTGACTCACCAAGGGAGAAATTTTGTTTTTGTTTGATGTGACATGAAAGTTGAAACTGCTGATACTTTTAATGCCATTGTAATGGATTTTATCATTTTTTCACTCCTGAGTTTTGCTTTAAAACTAAATGCATTGGGCAAAGTCATTTGTACAAACATTTATTTTTCATTTTCTGTTTAAGCTTTGCCATATGAAGTTCTTCAATGAGGTTAATGTTCATTAGGTGAGATGTTTTGGTGTTGTACAGGGTATAAGTTTTTGAGAGGCATCTGAAGAGGGTGCCTTTTCGTGTACATTACAGTTCTGTTTTCCACCTGTGTTTTAGCCGCAGGAGGCAATGTTAAGTTGCCAAGAGCCCTCAGTCTATGGTGTAGACATGGAAATGTATTTTCCTGTGAACGTTGTGAGTGGGTGTGATGATGATTGCTGGGTCTGGTGTCAGTCAGTCATCATAATATGATTTTATTATTTTATGTTTCCTCATTTTCTGTAGAAGTCAATGTTCTTCCAATATGACATGTAAAGAGGTACATGTTAGACTGGGAGGTTAGTTATCCATACAGTAGTGATGTATGAGATGAGAAAGTGAAAATTAAAAGAAGCACTAAGAAGGTTAAGTGTGTCTTACTGCAAGTACTTTACACACAACAATTTGCCTACTGCTACAGCTGCTGTCCCTGAGGTTGTTGTAAGAGAGGAATAAGTTGCTCATCCCTGTTACAAATTAGGTGCCTATAAAACATGGTGAGACTTTAAGTGTTGCATATCCCACTATGATCAGAAAACAAAGGAAACTTTGTAGGTATTCATATATTTCTCCTTAGGGTAAGATTTTAACTTGGGGAGAAATATAATTAGTTTCTGCTTGTGTTGACATGAAAGTTGAAAATGATTTTTTTCCTTGTATGCCATCACACAAGATTTTGTGATTGCTTTTTGGCAGCTTAACTTTGCTTCTTTGATCATTGAAAGTTACAAAGTTCATCATTATTTTCAAGTATATTTTATTTTAACCTTTTCTAAACATGTTATTTGAGGTCAAATAAAAGAACGAAAAGTTGTCTTCCATACCATCAGGAATGTGCATGTCAAATCTTTCAAAGAGGGGAAGGTAGTTTGTCCTATAGAACAGGGCGGGGTACATATTTAGAGAACATGTGGCAGACTTGTGCTATATATGGCATTGTCAAGAAATGCAGGCTTCCTTTTAAAGGAAAGTGTAAAGATTGGGCATTGGTTGATGCAAAAGTGATGTTTAAAGTTCAGAAAATCAAAATCAACAAAAAAAAAACAAAAACAAAAACAAAATTAAGAGGGTGACACCTCAAAGTGAATGTTGCTTCTGTTTCTCACCATTCCCATGAGATGCATGTGTGTATTGTGAATGTAGAGGCTGTACTTACATGCAGCTTGTGTTTTCTACAGTTTGATTTCAAACTAAATAGTATGAGATTTTTGTGTTTGTTAGGTGGGATCTTTTGTTTTAGCTTTGAAAGGCATGGGAGGAGGCTGCCTTCTCATGTACAGTTGTCTTTTAGCCAGAGGCAATGGTACAGAAAGTTACCAAGAGCCTTCATTCTATGGTGTAGGCATGGACATGTATTTGCCTGTAAATATTATGGTTTGATGTGGTGTGGGTGGGATGTTGAGTGCTGACCTGGTGTCTGTCATTATAGCATCATTACAGTTTTTGTGTATTTTCCCATAAAAAACTTTTCAACTTGAGGGAAAATATATGTCTTTCACTTTGAAAAGTGATATTAAAGTGAAAAATTCTATCCCTGCATGCCATCATACTATATGATATAACTAAGATTTTACATTTGATTCTTCCTTAGTCACTTTTGTATATACTCTTTCCTACCATCTTTTATAGATTTGTTGTTTCTTTTTACTAATGCCAGCTGAGATTCAAAGGGGTCATTTTTTTAATTAATGCACATGTCAAGATCTACCTTTTAACAAGTAGTGGGAGGTGTGGGAAGGGGTGGGAGAATTACCATACGTTAAAGCAGATTGGTCAAGTGTAAAACCTTGGAGTTATGCAGAGTGCAGTCTATTGTCGTGTGATTTCTGCTTTACATGCAAATTGTATTGGTATATTCTTTCTTGAATTCAAATACATACAGATGGGAAATCTTTATACAGAAGCAAAATATGGAATGACAAAATGAAAATCAGCAGTAGCATACATTCACAAGGAATGGTTTATATACAAGTATTTACATTAATGCTGCCACAGTGACTATCCCTCAGCGTCTGTGTAAAATATTGAGTTTACATACTTTGTGGGAGGAAATATGGACTCTCTGGTGCTGTGGAAGTTTGAATATAAGAGAAACATTTATTTGAGGAGGGGTGTAGTTCGTAAATGCTTGGAAGGGAGATTTTTTGTGGTATAGAGTTGTTCTTTTCCTTTATGTTGTAACAGGAAGCAATGTCTAGTAGCTAAAAAGCTTATTTACACGATGTGTCCTAGACGTGCATCAAGCACTCCTGCATCCCTTGCTTGAGTTTTGGGAGGCATGCGTGAATCATTTACACGGTGCATTCTTTCATTGAGTTCTGACCTTCCCCTTAATGCTGAACTGCTGAACAATGTGCTTTTAGTCTACACTAAGCACTTTCTACACTAAGCAACATTTCATGGTCACTAAGAAAGGACTATCGTGTAAAATACATTTATTACAGTATTTAGTGCTTTTCTTAAGCGAGTCAGTACTGCAACATTTAAAGAATGAATGACAGCAGCAAAGGGTGAAACCACAGATCAGAGCCCCAGGCCCAGGAGTCCTACATCTCCCCTAATCTGTTGACAGAAACCTTTGATGATAATGTGATAATGCAGTATCTCACTGGCCCCCAATTTTAGCTGAGCATCAGTATCACCTGAGCACTTTGTAAGGCCTTGACTGTCGACTTTATTTTTAATTCCTTTCAAAATAAGTAAGTGAAACTAATAATACTACTCTGCTAGATTTGTCCTTTTGTATTTCAAAATCAGAAAGTTGTTGGTATTTTACACTTGTTAAGCTTGAATGTTTTTGGAACACATTTCTATGTGTCATGAAGAAAATCCTGAGAAAAGAAATACTTTCGTAAAAATCACGCAAATGGTAACAGGCTTGCTTTTATTGATGTTGAATATGTGATGAGTAAGGGTAGTATGTCAATAAAAATATTGCACTGTTTTGACCCAAGTTCGGAGATCTTGGTGGTATAGGGACATCGTCCTCCCCCAATAATGTGGGAATGGAACCCTTTTGTCCCCTACAATGTTTTGTCAGCGACCATAATGTTTGCTGGTATTCGTGAGTGTGAGACGTTTTCCCCAGCAAGAATGTGATTGAGTGCTACGGGATGCCTTTCGTCCCACTCAGTATTGTTTTCATCAACCGTAATATTTGCGTGATATATTAGAAGTCTCTTCAATGACTCAATGGAGGGGGGTGTGCGTAGTTCCTAAATAATTTGGTTGAGGGACAAAACACATTTTCTCCATCCCCTTGGTCAACCTCTGTAAAATTTGCTGATGTTTCGGGGTATAAGACCCCCCTGTAGTTGGTTGAGGAGAAAAGGAATACCTTTCGCCCCTCTTAATAGTTTGTCAACAGCCGTAATATTTGCTGCAAGTGATCACGGGCAACCATTTTCCCCGCGCTCAAACAGCATATACATGCCTGATAATTACTTAAGACATTCATTGAAACACACTCAGGAAATAATCAAATACATCTACAACTTGGGCCTTTTTAATGCAATAAGTGGGATGCAGCTATGCGAGTCCCCCCTCCCCTACCGTAATAAGTAGTTCCCCACAGAAAAACAATCTATCAATAGTGAGCTAGTTTTTCATGTCCTTGCCTTATATTATCTGTATTATTGCTCAAACTTTATTTCTCTCCCATTGCAATTTTTGGTCGACGCGCTGCCCTCACAGCTATCATCAGTGTATGTCTTATGGGGGTCACTAGACGGCTACAAGGGTAATAAAAGAAGAAATAGTAATCATTTTATCTAAAGACTCTTCTGACGTCCCCTCGTCTGCGGTCCGTTTTCCATTATCTCTCTCCCCCCTTGCTCAAGAAACTTGGAAAAAAATAACTTACTGCTCAAACAGTTGCTAGACTGCTAATCTCGTGGCCGAGGTATATCACTTCGAAAGTCCTTTTTTGGATAAGCATTGTTGAAGTCTGAAATCATTTTTGGGAGAAATTGTAGAGACTGAATTATCGGAAAGCTATTTTTAAGATATATGGGACCCTCTGTCCATTCCTTAACCCCATTCCCAACAACCTCAGTATGATCTTTTTCCATAACAGATAAAGCTATTTTCTGTAAATAATGCACCCAATGCCACTTGGGGAAGGTAAAAAATTGACTGTAAATGCAGGTTTTTCATTCCAGGAACTTAATTCACCCTTAATCATACTTTGGTTATGGAGTATTTCAGTACCTCACAGAATGCTGCAGTTGACATGCTTTCAGGGGTGGCCCCAGGATTTGCCTGACAGGGGGGCCAAGTTCCCCGAAAAGGGGAGCAACCTAAAGCCCTGACAGGTTGCAGGAAGGATGATGGAGGGGTGGGGTAGCGTGAGGACGGAATTATCAGAGTAAGGTGATCGGGATTGTAAAAAAACAACTTCACATAGCATCACTCCATGACAGAGCAGGTTCTGCACTAAAGCTTGAACTGAGTAAAGAGCTAAATTACTGTTTTTTCGGAAAATCTGACTAGTGAAATTGACAAGCATGTGAAGCGCTCCGAAATTTTATTATCTCAATACATAACATGTATTGAGATATTGTCACGCTAGCCAGTCACTAGCTGAAGTCTAAATTCTTTTCAACGTTGTCATTTTGTGGCTGTTTATGACCCTATTTGGAGAGCAAGTAATTTTAGTGTACAGGAAAAATATGAGATCTGTGAGATTTGTACTTGTTGACTTTGTTGAATATTTTGGCTGATTAGTGGACAAAGACTACTGAAAATAAAAACTGAACAATAGCAGCCCATTGTTTCTACTCCCATTTCCCATGATCCCTTGCAAGCATTTAGTTTGCTATTGAAGCTGGCAGAAAATTATAGAGGTCACTTTGAGTTCTTTGCCCATGGCACTCACATAGGAAACAAATCCTCTAGCTTATTGCTATGAACATTTTCACCCTTTTTGTTTGGAAAATGGTGAGTTTTTCTGGTAAAAGTAAAATCACCTTTTCATTCAAGAAACTCAAGAAAAGCACCATGGTGAAATGCTTTTAACCCAGCTTTTAACAATAGTGAAATGTGAAAGCACCTAAAAAATAACTTACAATTTAAACAAGGTGAAAGTAAGTGAAGAAAACCCCTCTTGAATTGTGTCCTTGCATTAATAGTGACAGCCTCAACAACAAAATGACCACTTTTGCCCTCAGTTGGGTGTCATGGTTGTTTGATACACTGAAATTGATAAATAACAGTGCTAGCTTTGGTCTCATGAGGGCTGATCTTGTTACACAGGCTGGTGTAATTAGGAAAGCAGGGAGATCCCCCTGTTGGAAGTAGGCCTATGCATTACTCAAATTAAGGTAGTTATATGCTGTGATGTGGCAGGTATGTGGTTTTGTTTGATAGAAACACCTCCTATAATTGAGCATGGAAGCACCACCTCAGACTTACATTGTTTGAACACAGTCTATAAAGCATGTTGGAACACAGTATGTAGGCTACATTCAACCACTGCATTTTTCAATCGGTGTAAAAGAATGGGATTAGTGACAAACTTGAATAAGGACTGGAAACTTTAAAACAAGAAAAAGATTTATACTCAGTTTATTAAGTTGAATATCTCAGTCGAAACATTGTGGAAACACCCTATGATTGAGTAGTATTTGCTACAAATCAGCTGGCAATGAAATAACAACTGTTTAAAATTGCTTATTTTACATTTCCATTAGTGATATAAAGGATGCTTCTTGTCTAGACCTATACATAGGGTCTAGGAAGAAAAAAGTGTTTTTTGTCAATGTTCGTGAGGTTAAAAGTATTAATGCTTAACTTTTCCACATGCAACCTAAAAAATTTTTCCTGCAATCATAACTACAGGAGAATTAACTAATACAAGCTCTAAAATGATGGACAGTGATGAAGGGTGAAAAGATAGGTTAGTGAAATTGTCACATAAATTTTAAAATGTCACTTATGACTATCATTGGTGGAATTACTATGTAAAAAAGAAAATTATACTTTTGTTTGTTAGAATCAGGCTAACAAATATTACAAATTTTCATGCAACATAGTACATGCAACATACATACTCATTGAAAAGTACTGTAACATCCAAAATCAGTAATCATGTGTCTATATCTAAAAGAGAAAATTGTATTTTTGTGTATAATAGAAACACCAACTCCAGCACCAACAATATGGGTAATTAACAAACTTCAAATTTATCAAAGTTAAGCAGGCATGTCTCTGTGATGTGAGTCATGTAAAATGTATAATGCTCATCACATACACTCCTGATCAACTAGTTAAAATATAGTTCAGGGCTACCAGGTCATCTTATACATGTGTTTAAGAACAGACTCACTTAGTCCAAGAAGGACGGGGGAGCTAGGGGACAAAGTGATCTTCTCCATGGTTTCCAATTAAATTGTGGAAGCACTGTCTTCATGTATATGATGAGGGTGGAGAGTTCAGGACAACACCCCTTGGGACCAGGGTGTTACCCTAGGAGTTCTAAAGTATTTTCAAAATTGTGGTAATTACAAAGGAGCATAGAATAGCTTCAAATGGCCTGATGTAGACAGGTTACAATGATTACAGTCTACAGTAGCTCAGACTTGAAAAGCCAAAAGATCTTGAGCAAGTTGACAGAAAATTCTGCACACTAGATTTCCTTCTAGTATCTGCAAATTTAATAAAAAGAAAATAAAACAAAAAAATTTTGAAGGGTAATTAAAGACCACAATTTCTTGACAATGTACCATTACTGTCCTAGTAATAATGTGCATGGCTGCTGATTACTATGTAACTGGGGCTTCATTATTTGGCTTGAACCAATGCTGGTCTAACAGGAGGGTTGTAATGTGTGGGGAAGAACTCCCCATTTGGAATATTGCAAGAAAATTTTTGAGCTTAATAAATGTAAAATAATGTTGTTTTTGAGTATTTGAGAGTGCTATGAACCCATCAAAATGATTTATTGAGAACATTTGAACAAGGTATGGCACATGAACAATCAAGGTTAGAGGTCAGACCTATTTTCCAAAATCAATGAAATGCTGTTTGTATGGGTAGTTCTTGCATCTTTTACTGGTTATCTCACCATCCCTTCTCCAGTAAATATTTCCATATGTCCAACCCATGGAAGCACTAAAATTAAAAGGTTTATTTTATGTTCTTTTCTTTGCATAAGTTATTGTTATTCATACTAGCCTATGTTTTTCCTTTATTCGTGGTGGACTCCATATTTAGCACCACTCTAATAAGCCTCAGACTGGGTACGGGCATAATCGGGCAGGGTCTTCATTTTGTGGTCTTCGTTTTTAACCTCACTGTGTGGGTGTTTTAAAAACGAAGATGAAAGACCCAACAAAGATCTTCGGTCTTCATTTTTTATGCACCCATCTGCTGCTGCCTGTGGCTGATTTCATTTCATTTCATGGTATCTTTTCTACCCTACTTCATGTACTGCTTACAGTTATCAGATGACCCTTTTGCTTCTGACTTGGGAATCATCAGGTACATACTATAGCTCCTTACATTTTTGGTATCTGGCAACATATGTGAATAACATATATTTTGCAATATAGTTTTGGGATCAATGAAACTCCCTTCCCTTTAATGTTTTGCCCCCATTGATAACATGATCTGGCTTCTTGTTTGTTTTACAAATGTCAAAGCCATAATGGAAAACATGTGTGATACAAACTAAGTGTAGTTACTGAAAAAAACTTATTCTAAATCAGTTTCTTGGGCTATATTTGGCCATAAGTATGATACTTTGTACATAACTTAAATTGATGTTTGATGGTAGTATTGAAATATTGCAGCATAGCTGCACTAGTTACACTGTATTTACACAGAGAATTTATATTCATTGAGAGCAAGTCTAGATCAACTGTCGGAGAAACTGACCCCTACTGGGAACTGCGTACATTATATCATAGTCTGCATGAAACTCACGCCCTTAACAAAACTGTAAGTGGCGGGTGGGGGGGGTTCCTTTATTTTGGATGTTGAACAAAGATTTCTTTGTAAGCAATTTTTCTTTACAATGAATGATATTTTCTTTGGCTACAGTGATTTTGTATGTCACCCATATAATTTACTTCTTCATCTTAAACATTACATTTTTAATTGCAAGTGCCAGGGACTTTTACCTAGTATTGACAACTTCTTTCATGAGTGTAAATGTGCTTTACAAGTTGAAAGTGTATATATTCAAAACGTCCTAGGAGGACAAAGAAAATGGTTTAATAATTACCATGATGTGAGGGATTGATAGTTCGACTTACTATGAACTATTTGTATGATGTTTTGGGAAAAAGCTATAAATTACATAAAAAAAATTGTTCCTTATTAATTCTTTCACTTTTATATTGAATATTTAGCATATATGTATTATTACTATTACTTTGGACCTAGGAAGGTCACTTTAAGTTTAGGTTGATTGTTGTTTGTAAACTTCTCATTTACTACCAAATAAAGAGAGGGAAAAAAAGGAATGTTCTGTCATTTCTCTTCATGTATTTTAACATTAAAACACCTATGAACTATTTGTATGACATTTTGGGAAAAAGTTATAATTTACATAAAAAAAAATTGTTCCTTATTAATTCTTTCACTTTTATATTGAATATTTAGCATATATGTATCATTACTATTACTTTGGACCTAGGAAGGTCACTTTAAGTTAAGGTTGATTGTTGTTTGTAAACGTCTCATTTACTACCAAATAAAGAGAGGAAAAAAAAAAGTAATGTTTTGTCATTTCTCTTCATGTATTTTAACATTAAAACACTGTCAGCTGGAAACAATGTGTAAGTGGCCATTCAAATGCATTGATTCTGCATAAATCCTTGGACCTCCTCAGTGACCCTGATCAATTTTTGAAATTCGCGAAAATTTTTAAATGAGTCCCAAAATCGTTTAAGCTTTAGATTTCTGAAGGCAGTAGGGTGAGATGTGTTCTTGACTGGCTGATGAATCTCTTTTATTGTGGAGAGGCAGGGCAATGCAAGAATTCAAAGTAGTGAAATTAAGGGGAAGACTCGCCTTTTAATTGGTTGATGCATTTTTTTATGAATTCACAGTGTCTCAGTACAAGTCTGCAGACAAACTTTGTTATGGGAACGATTTTCAAAGCAAAATTTTGGCACGCTTAGCGCCCATTTAACATGGTACACTCTTCATATCTTTTAACCATTTCTAGGGCAATAACACTTTGGTTTAACCAAGCACCTTTACAAAAAATGTCCATCTTCAACCTCTTCAGGGACCCTGCATCAGTAGAGAATCTAAGAGCAATGTAATGTCAAAATATTACTAAATGATGATAATTTATGTATATACATAACAATGGAAAGCTTGACTCGACAGTATTTAAACTCAGTTGGCCGCATTCTACCACATAGGCCTCAATAGCTCAGTGGTCAGAGCATCCGCCTTGTATGCAGGAGGTCGCTGGTTTGAATCATGCTTGAGGCCAAGTTTTGCATTCATATATTATAATCCTCTTTCATTGTAAGGCAAGTGCTTATGTTAGCGGGGAAATGGCCTAAGGTCTTTGCGCGACTATTAAAATACATGTTAATTTGACTCATTCATATAAAGTCCCTTCGTCTCTCTACTTACTTTATATATATATATATATATATATATAAAGGTCAATGTAGAGGTAGTAATAAGTGTTAAAAGTTTGTGGAAAATTCCACGACATTTCGAGTATAAACTCTTCATCAGGTGGAAAAATGCAACTGAACAAAAATGAAATAAAAGTAGAAAAAGCACACATTGAAAAACAGCACGAACAGAACGCTTGTAAAAATTGGAAAATGACATGAACAGATCGGTTGAAAAAATGGCACGGGGCAAAAACAGCAAAATGAAGGCTGAGTGAAACGTCGTGGAATTTTCCATAACCTTTTAGCACTTAATACTACCTCTACATCGAAATACACATTTCTACAGTGCTCCGCAGCATTTGGACCCTATATATATATATATGTATAGAGATATAGATATATATATATGGGTAAGGGTAGTCAAAAATAAGAGCCAGTTTGCCTGAAGAGGTGAAAATGAGAGAGAACCTATGAAATTGATAATGAATTAATTTAAAATAATCATGAATGGATGAAAATCATAATGAAATGGTGAAAATTACTGGAAAACCACATTATCAGCATGTTTGTATTAACCATTAGCATGAATTGTTGGCAATATAGTTACACAGGACTTTGTGAACATAAACATTCGTGGCCAAATGGATGCTCAATTCAATTTATCAACATTTGTCCAAGTCACTTTTCAAAGATTTTATGCAAAATATTATACTGAAAAATGAAACAGAACTGAAAGAGACTCAGGAGGAACAAAGCTTCTGATGTTTAATAGTCCTGCCCCACTAATAGGTAAGGATGTACTTCACCATCCCTCATTTTTTTGTATTTGGATATATATTGTAAAAGGTATTGTGCCATTGCCAAGGTTGATATAGACCAGTTCATGTCAGCTAGTTGCACATTATGATCAATTAATGGCTTAGAAAATGTTTCTTTGCCAAGCTTGGCTTTGTAAGTTTCTCTGAATTATTAACTTACAGTCCTGGTATTTATTAACATCTTGATCTCTACAGGGTAACTGGTCCTTAAAAAGGTTTAAGATGGAACGTGCAGGGGTCACCCAGGTCCTCTCTCGTCTTTCATACATCTCTGCTTTAGGAATGATGACAAGAATTTCTAGTCAGGTAAGGAAGTATTGCCCAAGCTCAATCTGCTGATCAAAGCTTTTAAAATCTGTATCTAATGCTTAAGAACTCTAACTCTGCCACAGAGTTTGGCATTCTCTTGCCCCTTTGATGCACACTGGATAGTTTTTAGCTCAGCTAGTTTTTGCAATCTTGTACAGATTTGGCCAAAATGTTCTTGAAGTAAAATTGTTAATGATGCATTCATTTTATGACATGTGCTACTCCAACTATAGTAGTAGGGTACATGTATTACTTCTCACACTCATAGTAGTACAGGACTTGTATTACTACTCACACCCATAGTAGGGTACATGTATTACTCAGTTGTGCACCCAGGATTTTAAGCTAGAGGGGGCTGAGAATTGTAGGAAGACTGTCTAAAGCTGAGTGCCACCATCGTTTGGCACAGAGCATACCAGAAAAATTTTTCCGATAAAAATACCCTCTAGATCATCGGAAATTGCCCTTCCAAGGCTCTGCAAGCTCCTGGAAATGAAATTGTCAGTATTTTCTATTGGCAGATTGTCAAATTGTGATCATGTCTGTGCTCTCATGCAGCATTCTCACCTGTATAACTTACAGTCTTACCATCAAATTTGGCAGTGAGAGATTTATTACAGGAAATACTTTCCTGCAGAATACATGGTCAATACATTAACTTGATAGGGCTATAATAATACGCATTTGGAGACGTCT
>WURT03460787.1:0-19136 GCA_009936505.3 Holothuria glaberrima | reverse complement strand
GTTTTACCAGCTTAACAACTCTATCTGTCGGTCTGTCCGTCCGTCCGTCCGTCCGTCCGTCCGTCCGTCCGTCCGTCTGTCTGTGTGTCTGTCTGTCTGTCAACAATGGTTCAAAGGCTGCTGTCTGCAGGTTCTTTGACTGTCTTGTCAAAGTTGGTAAGGTTAAAGACACAACATATCAAGGGCTTAATAAATATCATAACAGAATGTAAATCAAAGGTCATGTGGTGTCATAGAGGGTCAGACAGTGAAGTCATGCGAAAGTCTTCAACTCCTAGGGGTCATGTCCAAATCTTAACAAATTTGGCCATAATGGTCAGGATGTTCAGTAGATGTCCCTGACCCCACTCTTCTGTGTATGGCTATTCTGGGGAAAGATAATCTGCTTTAATAGATAAGATCAGCAGGCAGGAAATCAGAGTAACTGATCAGAGGCCTTGGGAATAAACATTACATGCATGGCTGCACAATTTCTGTCAACATCTGTAAGGGGCATTTCTTGACATGTCACCATAGTTGTAATCTGTATTGATGCTAAATGTGGTTTGAGGGTCACAAGAGGTCAAAGGGTGCAAAGCTTTCCCTTAAGACAGTTTTGGTTTTTTATGAGTTTAATATTTGCCATTGGAACAGTTGATTGATGGGTTTGACAGATTGGCATATAATGATGACACCTCCTTTGGGGTCAACTGAGTCACCTAAACCATTATTCCCACAAACAGTAAAAAGCTGCCAAGCTTTCCTATGAAGTGATGAGGCAGCTCTGATCTGACACAGCTGTAACCATTGACATCTACATGTATAGCACTAAAGGTTCTCAATCATGACTGGTCACAAAATATGTCATAATTAACCCTATTCAACATGTGCAGGTCTGCCTCATGAGGGGTTTGAGACTGTTTGGCCTGGATCTGCAATGAAATAAACATTACAGTAACTGTCTATAGGGGAAATTGCAGTTGAGCTACTGCATCCTTGATGCACTTGTTCAGTAGATTTCTTCAGCCCCCCAAAAACGGGGGGCAGGGGGAGGTAATTTTCAAATTTATTAGTGTGCTATGTGGAGAAAGCAGGTGATTGCACAGTAGTACTGTATACTATATGGAAAAGCAGTTGTCAGTACAGTTCTCTGATATCTAAAAATCATTATAAGCTAGTACCTAAAATTTTCCATTTTCTAAATTTCAGATTCAGTTTTGTTAATTTTTCATTTTCCATGCCACTTTCAGCCCCGATACTAAATTCTCCAAAACTTTCCTCCTCTCTGCAGATTTCTGAAGCTAAGAATTCTGTTTGCAAACAAACAGTTATCTCTCCTATCTATTAGTACTTACCCTTCAGTGAACATAGTGGTGGTCAAGTGAATATGTTCCTTTGTTTGGTGGGTATAAAGGAAGTGCCCAAGTGCAGACTACTTAACTTGTAAAATAAACCTAGCTGCTATTCTAAGAGGATTAGGCTGCTTGGTGTTTATTCACCCATGGAAGCAAACAAAGGTGTCAGCAGAGTTAGTATCAGGCCTGTTAGCCTCATGCGTAATTATTCCGTGATCTTCCTGTGTTCCTGCCATTTTCCATGTTTTGTCTGCTTTTCAGTAAATAAAGAATTTTTAGTATGATTTGTATGGTTTGCTGTGAACAGGGTCTCGGTAGTACTGCATATGTGTGTACATTTTTCACGCTGATAAGCTGTAGAAGAGTAGTTGTAGAATAAGAAGACCTTGATAAAAAAGTATCCATTGTTCTCCCCGTAGAGTGTTCTAAAATTGAAAGTTTACAACTTCTGCTTACATTTCTAATGTTATTTTCATTCCCAGCCAAAATAGAGAATTCTGTGTTCTATTACAGAGTCTGTGAATTCAGTCCATTTTCGTAACACAGAAAAATGTTGGCTTTATTACAAGCATTTAACTCCATATATATTCCCATCAACTTTATATCTAAAGTTTGATGTACAGTAGTGTTGATTTTCTCTTGACTTGCAGCCTGTAGTGCAGTGTGAGTGGATCACTCCCCTCCCATCAGAAAATGTGTGCATATATAGTTATCAATAGTGCTTTGATATAAAATTTTTGGCAATTTTCAGTGTGTTTTGCTTTACCCTTGAAAAGAAAATGGTAAATGGCAGCAACAGCAACACTAAAGCTTGGGTAGGGCTGATAAGTTTGTAGGTACAGACTGGGGCAAACACTGGTTGGTCTGTTGTACATTAATGTCAACCAGTTGTGGTTGGTAATGTTTATTTAGTAATGGCTAGCTGACATAGCCAACTATCTTAGCTATATCACTGATCTCAACTGTCTCCCTCCATCTCCAATTATACTTACCCCCCTCCCCTTCTCGCATCAGTCCTAATGGTATTACCTCCTTGAAATATTTGTCAAATCTTGTTTTTAGAAGTTGTTGTTAGCATTAACTGTCTCTGGCATGGTGGAACATGGGATACCCCCTAGACAGAAGGTTGGCTAGACCGAAGGTCCCCTTGGACAAAAATCTACTTCAGGTTAGAAGAAGGGTTAGGATTCAGGTTAGGTACAGTATAAGGTTCAGGGTTAGGCTTGGAATTATCCTCAGGTAGGATCAGAGTTTGGGTAAGGATTGTGATTTGGGTTAGGGTCAAGGTGAGAGTCAGGATCTTCGGTCTAGTGAACTTTCGACCTAGCGAACCTTGCCCTGGTGGAACTATTGTAGATTACTTGCATAAATTTTCTCCTTCGTAACAGATGCCTCAGGTATCGTCAAACTGTGGCACCTTTCTACTGGTCAGTGTCTCCACACCATTCATGAGCCTCGACAGACCCTCACCGCCTCATTTCAAAATAAGGGTCAGATATTTGTAACCGCTGGTTCTGATGAGAAGATATGTGTCTATGACACAGCTACAAAGACAAAGATTAAGGACTGTCAACCCAGGTATGTGAATAATTCATAACTTTTCAGATAATGATGTGGTACACGTGTAATGTGAGTGTAGCATCATATGTGAATGTGTGTACAGTATCATGAGCAGGTGAATAGGGAAGCTTGTGTCATGGGGGTTGAAGTGTGACATGGAGGAGGGATCTAAGGGGAGAGGGACACCTCCCCTTTAGAGAGAAAAAGTTTTTTTAGGTCTCCTGATGCAAAATGGTGCAATGTTTGTGTGCCTTCAAATGCAATGAAGTTTCTTGTGAGCATTTTTTTTTTATCATTTTAAGCTCAAACCAGCTCTAAGAGCTGTTTGAGCTATTGTGATCTGCCACCAGCACTCTGTCTGTCTCTCCGTCCGTCTTCCCTCCCTCCCTCCCTCCCTCCCTCCCTCGCTCCATCCATCCATCATGTCTGTTCACAATTGTTCAAAATTCATTTCCTCCTAAATGCTGCGATGGATTTTCTTGAAACTTAGAGACAATGGGCCATTAAAGTTGTTCAGGAATTTAGGGTCCAGGGTCCCATTTTAGCCCTATGGACCATATAATGAAATGTGGGCAAATATACTGTATCTCCTACATGCTTTGATGGATTGAAACTTGGACACAGTGTTCCTTGGGTCATGGGCCTTATGGTGTGTAGAGGAATTTGGGTCCAGGTTCCCATTTGGGCCCTATGGGCCATGTAATGAAAAAAATTTAAAATTTCGTGCAACTGTCACCTCTGGTTCAGTTTGAGCTACTGCACCATTGGTGCTCTAGTTTGTCATTTTTCTCATGCTTGGGTCATAAGGGGTTCCAACCCGCCCTACCCTCCTGGCTGCACCACTGGTCATGAGTTCAAGTAAACTATCTCAGGTTGTAAGCAAGAGCACACTCTTTTTCCTGTGTAGGTACAGGTACAAAAATTCTCATTCAGGCTAACATGTAACTTTCATAACCTGTGAGTACCACCACTGTTTGTGTTTTGTTTTTCATGTGCACAAGCACAAAAAATATTGCATTAGCTCCAAATAAACTTATAAAAATTTGTGACCACAAGTACAGTGTGACTACAAAGCCATTCTCATGAGCAAGAACAGGAAAATGTGTCAATTGAAAGGAATGGTATAGTGTTGAAACTTTTTATAACAGTTTTGAGCCTCATGAGGAACTTCATTAAAAAATTGATGAAAACCTTAGGATTATCGCTCGCTGTCCTTGCTTTTCTTTTTAGCTTATAAAAGTTGCATGAAGTTCTTTTTTCCTATTTTGACAGTATGTCCCGCCATGTCATGGACGGTCATCGTTGTCGAGTGTTTAGCATAAAATTCCATCCCAAAGAAGTCAATGAATTCGTATCTGGAGGCTGGGATGATACTTTGCAATTCTGGGATGTCAGACAAGAACATTCTCTGAGGTAGGATTATAATCAATGTTTCTAATGTTGTAATATTGTGATATTTTAACACTGCCCTCTGAATATTGCCTTACTCATACAGTGAGACAGTGTCTCATCATATCAATCAGAAAAATGACCTTCACCATTTAAGCAGTACTATGTAGCAACAACAGTTGAATGCAAGTCTTCAAGTTAATTTGTAGAATCCTTGAGTATGAGAAACAACCTTTGTGACCTTTATTAAAGCGGCTATTGTATCACCTCAATATATTTAGGAATATCGTCATATCTCAAAATACAGTCATTCTTCACTGCATTTTGATTGACATTATTTTAAACAGTAGCTTCGCTCTGGTTGGTCAGTGATAACTTGTGCTATCAGTTGCGTTTCCAAATAAGCCCACACATACTATTATGTAGATATGGCTTGAGCAGTTTAAACTCAGCACAGGCTACTGTAGCTTTGACAGGGAAGTGCGCTAGAGAGGTGTTTTTCTTGAATTGAAAGAGGGGGTACAAGTAATATGAGTACAGAAAATTTTTACTGTCTGGGGCAAGATTTGTTGCTCTTTAAGGGTGTATGTGAAATTTGCGATTGGTCCATGCCCTTTTACTGATGTGTAAAGAGGATATTTACAAACTAGAGCGCCACATGTTTGTAAGGCATCCTGGATGGGTGATGATTTACAAGTGCAGATCATTAGGTATAGATGACAATTGCACAGCAGAGTGGTTGCACAGAGAGGGAACACATTAAGACAGTAAAAGTACATGAAGGTAGATTGTGTGGAAAGAGCTTAGCAAGCTATGTCTTATGCCAAAAGGATTTCTCTTGGTCAGTTTCAGTGAGTAGTGCTGAGATAGTTGCTAAGACTGGAGGAAGGGTTAGAAATAAAATTCCTGCTGCAATTTGAAGTGTTTTGGATGAGGAAATCAGTACTTTGTAAATGTTGCTGATTCAGGCCTGTAGTCATGGGGGAGGGGATAGTGCCCCCTAGAAATAGCTTTGTCTCCCTAGAGTACAAGTTTTGCTATTTCCTTGATACAACTAGCATATTGTGCCCACCTGCAAAATATCTGGTCCCTTGGATGCTGTGGTGCTCTGCCCCTCCCCTTCTGCATCTTATTTGACATCTGGACTGACTTCATGTCAGGTCAAAGCCCGCTGAAATTTTCGGCAAGTATGAAACCTTAAAAATCATTAAACACCAATTTAGTTCAAATGCCATTGCCCTGCCCTCCCATTTAGAGTATTGTGTACTGTCCATCAGAGCATTGCTATATTTGGACCTGTAGCCTCTTCACCATGAATCCTCAAATCATATCTTTGATATGTGTTTACACTTTCAATCATTCAGAGTATTATGTCACATTAGGTGCCTTTTCTTCAGGGCAGGACTTCTGTTGAGAATTCAGATTAGAAAGTGTAAATATCCCAGTCAGGGGGAATTGTCTGACAGAAGGAACATTTTTCTTTCCTTTTTGTGGGCTCATTGATGACAGGTTGTCTACTGGGCACCTGAACTAGTCTCTGGCTTTATTAGCTGCTCATGGGTTGTGCAAAGTATTACAGTCTTGTTCATTATGAAATTTTGTTTTTCACAGGAAACTGTATGGTCCTCATATTTGTGGTGATTCATTGGATATTGACATTTATCATAACCACATTGTCACAGGATCATGGAGAAAGGACAACAATGTACAGGCAAGTAAATTCTAGAGGTTTGAAGAAGCTAAAGGAGACATAGAAGACCCATACTTAAAGTTGCCTTTGAGCAATAAAATTTTGAAATGTAAATAATATATACTACTCAGGGTTGTCACCAGACCAAACTTAGTGCCGGGTGGTAATTCTTGACTTTCACTACTACACTTTTAATCTGTCAATGCAACTTAACAATAACAGCATAAATGGGTGTACAACTGCAACACTGCATGCATGCTCCCAAGGGGTGGATATGATTTTACACTCTAATGCTCCAATTGACTGTCTCATTTTGAGATTAATGTAAATTTTTTTCAAAAATCATAAAATGATAATCTTTATAGTACCATTATTGGGAAAAAGTGCTTGGTGGGATGTTTTATTTTAATATGAGTGCCCGGGTGCAAGTCACCAGTCCCAGGTGGGGCCGTCCAGGGCCGCTCGGCGTAGTGACATCCCTGATAATACTATATAATAATATTTACTAATATTCACAAAAAATATTGTTTTGGTTTTGAGTTGTTGATAATTTACTTTTCTCCTACTTCCCCCACCTATTACAGAGGAGGACTTGAGGCAGGTGTAGAATAAAATAGCAAAGCCCTGTGTGATAATCATGGAATTTCAAACTCTATTTTGTAGGTGTAATTTTTTCTTCAGAAATAAGTTTTCGGATCTTTGCCATTATTGCTAAAACTTTGTGCCATCAGGCACTAGGAAAGAAGCTTTGCTGATGGGCAGTTGCTGTTACAAACTTCAATATTGTCATAGAAAATAAATATTTTGTAAGTAGACAAGTCCAGGTTGGTGCAATGTAATGATATTGTGGGAATGTAACTTTTATGGTTGGATTAGCATATTCATCTTTTTGTGTGATACTTAGTCATCTTTTGTGCTTTGTTATATTTCTCAGATTTGGGACTATGATAGTGGACACAACATAAAGACTCTGCTTCCTGATATAACAAATTCATTGGTAAGTATTGGCTTGATTTGGACCTTATATCTGGGTTCAAAGTTTATTTTCAGTTATGTAGAGGGAGCACGGTAGAAGAATGGAAGTTCTGTGTTACTTGTAGAATCATCATGTAGGTGTGGCTCAGATAACATACGAAAACTTGGAAAAGGAATGGTGCAAGTGATAATGTTTAAAACTACATTCTTTATATGTTGGTTTGGAGGTACTGTCGATTACTACAGAATGTAGTTGAATGTGTTGCAAAGTGGGGGGGGGGGGGTATATACTGATACGGTTTTGCACAAGTGCCTGTATTTGTACTCATGAGAATAGATTTGTGCTTGTACTTGTACTCACAGATTTTGGAAGTTACGCATTAGGGCTTAATGCAAAACTTTGTACTCTTGAAAAAGATGTGTACTTGTACTCATGCTCACATCCAAAGACACTACACTTGTACCAGGAAGTTGTTGGGAAGCAGATCCAACATTCTGTAGACGCTTTAAAGCAATGTTCGTTTCCGACAGTAATCTTGCTTTTCTTCTCAAAACTCTTATCTCAATACCCAGATCAACTAAGATCAGTGAAGCAATGATGACAATGAGGAGACGCACCCCTTATGTTTTGCTCGTTAACTTTTCGTTGTCAGCCATAATGCAAAAGTGCGAAATTTTAACCTAGTCATTGTAATACATCACACTAAATATTATTTTATTTAAAGTTGGCGAAGAATTTCTTTACAACATACTTTTCGAATATGTTTCTCAATGATGGGAAAGTTTGCTAAAAAATGAGAGCAATGTATAAGCTTGAACAATATTTTCAGCAAATGATGTATTAAAATCATGGGGGTACAGTTAAAGTACATTATTTAAACATTTGTTGCCAGTCATTTTACTTAAAATCCTGATTAAAGTTTGGTCGTTGTGGAAACAAACCTCACTTTGAAGCATGTATAAACAGTGGCCTTTGTCTTGGGGTGTCAACAGACACTCCACAATAGAAACAAAGAGCAGTGACAATCAAATGGTGGTGCCTGTAAAGAATTAAATCATGTTCAAGTTCATATTGTTTGACAGATTTGGTCTTTGTACCTCCTTCCTAACGCCTCCCTGCTTGTACTAGTACTCATTACAATGTACTCACACTACAAGTCTGATGTGTTGTCAGGTTGTGATTGTCAAGGTTTCTGGTAACATAATGTGGACAATCACATTCTGTGTTCCAAAACATAAGTTGTCTTTACGTGTGATTTTTTTTTTTTTCAGCTGTACTGTGCACAGTGGCTAGGAAGAGACAGAATTGTTGTTGGAGGCTGTGATGCTAACATGGTCAGGGTATTAGACAGAGGAACTTTACAGGTAATCAGTTGGTTTTATTCCAGTACAATCCTTCTCATAGTGTTCTGATGAACATCAAAATGATATTGTATGGTTATCTTTGATGGTTCCTTTTTCCCAAATTTGTAATTCAGTGCCCAAAATAGTACTGGTTATGGGAGCTTCCCTTTGGCCCTCTTTTGGCCCACTCTGTCACGCAGTTGCATCCCCCATAGGGATATGAGCTGAGAGGGCTGGGTGGTAGCATCCCCTTCAAAGTTTGAGAAAGACCTTTTTTCCCAGCAGCTTTTTTTTTTGGAAAAATTGGGCAATGTGGTACAGGTTTTGTGTTGGGCAAAATGCTTCATCTTCTTTTGAGAAAAATGTATTGTGCACCTGTATGCCCACCCATTAAGTTTTGAAAATAATTTTGAGCACATTTACTATGGTATAGACCTTATGCATTGATGTCATGTGGAAGTTATTTTGGAGAGCAAACAATGAAGCACTCCTTACATAATTTGCACGACCTTTTAGTAGACATATTTGTGTATCTGATCGCTAAACAAATCAGCTGTCTGCATTTGTGTTGCTGAAGGTTGTAATGATATGCGCTTACCTCTGCCTGTGTTCTGTGATGTCATATGCTTAACTTTATTATGTTCAATGATAGAAAGCACATTGTGTATGAAATTGTTTGTAGGATTGACTACTAGTGTGCAATCACAATCTTACGGGCAGTTATTAAAACAATCAAATACTCGTTTAGTGTGCAGACTTCAAAATAGAGGAGCACAATGTTTGACAGGTGTACATTTGCCCGTCAGTTATTTTACACTGTGCCCCACTTTTGGTGAAGCGAGGGGTCTGTGAAAGTTTAGAACTTTGCTATATGATGATATTAATGACAATGATGCTGAATATTTGTTTAGTGTTTTGATCTCATTTAAAATAATGTGATTTTCTCTATTGTTCTGTCTTTTGTTTGTAGCTCACATAGTTCTTTTAGTCTTTGCACTTGCAGGGACCATGGTAGAAATGTTGGTTTCCACTGGTCCATCTCCCATCTTTCTGTCGTTAATTTTATTGTTACTTAATACACATGCCATTAACCTCTCAAATGGAACCAATACTATTGTACTGTATATTATCCTTGATATGTGGATGAAAGAGCTGAACTAGGGATGTACACAGGAAGAAAATAGTGGCCTCTGACTAATAAAATAAAAATTTTGTCACCAGCCTTACCAAAGCTGGAAATCACACAAAGCACCTGAAATAAGTTTCAAAGGTAGAGTTTAGTACTTCCTGATGCTTAGTCAAGTTAGTGTTGCCTCCCTGGGCACAAAGAATTTTACTGATGCATGCTTGCAATCATGAGTGACATGTGGTATTGAAATTTTGCTATTTTGAATTTCACTTTACTGTGGGGAAACACTGTGAGTGTGTCTGGCAGAGAAGGGGGCCAGGGGGGAGGGGGGTGCTAGGAGTGTTTGAAGTTGTGAACATAATATCAAGAAGTGGCTTAACAGCAATATTTTGTGCTGTCCTAGTTGCAAAACAAGACCCTGAAATTGTTTCAGGTGATCAAAAATGCAAATGTCACTTACTATCAGCAAGTGGAACAAATGAAAAGGGTACATGAATGAGAAAATGGTCCCTAGTGGGACCAAATAATCACAATGCACAGACCTGAACTGAAGTGAATTTGAGAAGAAAGGAATGCTTTGAACTGAAAATGAAGAAATTGTAAGAGCAATGGCTTGCTACTCTTAAGTCAAATTTGGTCACACCATCTGAAACAACATGGCTGCCACTATCCAGTAAATGCACAGATCTAGGACTTCTGCTGGGGAATATATGAGGCACAAAGAAGTTGCTAGCTGAGTCACTTGACATTGAAAAAAAAGGACTGATTGATGCTAATGGCAATTGGTGGATAGCCACCCCCCCTTCTTTCCTCCCCCAGCCCTAACCAGTTTCTTTACCTTTAATATTTCCATGTGCATTGCAAGTTTGTAGTTTTCCTTTGTCTGTGCAAGATTTTTCCCAGAAAAATAAACATTTGTCTTTATCTTCTTTTTCAGACAACAGGGAGATTGGTTGATCTTCCTAGAGGAGTTTACTGCCTTGACAACTCAAAACAGGGAGTTGTACCAAAGTTTGTAATTGGTACATCAAGGAGCCTTTACTTTTTGGAAGTGGTGCAGTCATAAACAACCTGGTTGGATTCATTTGTACCAGGGAACAAATAGCAATACTTCCACCATAGCAGCAATTACTTGATAAGGGGTACCAAATGATTTGTTTCAATATGCCTCAATTTTACACATTTTTTGATTCCTTGCCGAAGGCCGAAGGAATCTATTCGACGCTGATGTTGTGTGAGTGTATGTGACGGCTTAGCTTGTAAACACGATATCTCAAGATAGCAATGACCGATACTTTTCATATGAGGTATATAGATTGACATGTTGAGAGGAAGAACCCCATTGTTTTTGGTAGAGGTCAAAGGTCATTTGAGGTCACCACAGGTAAAAAACCGAAAACCTTGTAAACATGATATCTCGAGATAGGAATGACCGAAACTTCATATTTGGTATGTAGATTTGTCATGTTAAGAAGAAGAACCCTATTGTCTTTGGTGGAGGTCAAAGGTCATTTGAGGTCACCAGAGGTCAAACTGCGAAAACCTTGTAAATGGCTTGTAAACACGATATTTTGAGATAGGAATGACCGACACTTTTCATATTTAGTATATAGATTTGTCATGTTGAGAAGAAGAATCATTTCTTATTTGATGGAGATCAAAGGTCATTTGAGGTCACCAGAGGTCAAAAGCCGAAAACCTGGTAAACATGATTTTTCAAGATAGGAATGACCGACACTTCTCACATTCGGCTTATAGATTTGTCATGTTAAGAAGAGAAGAATGCTATTGTTTTTGGTGGAGGTCAAAGGTCATTTGTCACTTGTAAATGGCTTGTAAACATGATATTTTGAGATAGGAATGACTGACACTTTTCGTATGTGGTGTATAGATTTGACATGTTGAGAGGTAGAACCCTATTGTATTTGGCCGAGGTCAAAGGTCATTTGAGGTCATGGGAGGTCAAAAGCCGAAAACCTTTTATACATTTCTTGAGGTAGGAATGACCAACACTTCTCATATTTGGTACATACAATTGTCATGTGAAGAAGAACGAAATTGTTTTTGGTGGAGGTCAACGGTCATTTGAGGTCACCAGAGGTTTAACTGTGAAAACCTTGTAGATGGCTTGCAACTGCTTTTATCTCGAGGTAGCAATGTCTGACACTTCATGTTTGGTTCGCAAATTTTTTATGTTGAGAGGGAGAACTCTATTGTTTTTGGTGGAGGTCAAAGGTCATTTGAGGTCACTAGAGGTCAAAAGCAGAACACTTTGTAAACACAATATCTCAAGGTAGGAAGCTTGGATAGATAGAGCATGGACAAGAAACATAACAAGGAAAAAATAATTAAGTTGGAGCTCAGTGTTGTTTAAGTGTTGGGGTAAAGAGATGAAGAGACTGTACATCATGTAAGTGGGAAGGATGGAGTTGAAGGGGGGGGGGGGCTAGCAGTAAAGGAACAGTTTTCCACACAGGTGAATAGAGCAGTTTGGTTGCAGTATCTTATGTCAGCTATCACTTATAAATACAGACATACTAAAACTGTATTAATGGTTTATGGAAATTCCTTTGCATCAGTAGTCATCACAAGCACCCAGGAAAACTTGTAATCCGATTCTGACCTGAGCTAGTCTATGACATATATCCACCATCTTCACTGTCTCTCTGTAACAAAATGGGAGGAGTCAGGGTGATAGTCAAGCAATGCACTCTCACATAGTTCTGGAATGCAAAGGATGTGATGAGATTGAATTTGAATGTGTTATCTCAAGTGTTGCACAGTCACAACTATAACAAAGGCTTTTATTATGCCTTTCTTATGCTAGCACAGTCCCAAACATAAGCCCCATCCCCCTAAATGTGAAGACCCTATCAAAGGCCAGCATGCAGGACTTGTGCCTCACATGAGGAAGACTTTTCCTTCATTAAAGCTGGCCCACCTTGTTATGTACCCCTCAATTTTATCTCTCCCTAGAGGATTGATAAATCTTTGCTTTAGCTAACTCTAGTTGAAGAACACAATGGCTATTGTGTCCAGCTTAGGGTTGAATGTGCACACTCACATATACAGTAGCTGTGCCAGTGGCAAGTAGCTCCCTTGTCTGTGTGAATAAGTTGGGTTGTAAGTTTCCTTACAATTTTGGAATGAAATCTGCATTTTGAGGACCAGAAAGAATGGAAAGGGGAACTTTTGTAAATGTGAGGGTCCTTGAATATGTGTCTGCTTTTCACATTGTAACCTAAAAAGTGGCACAGTATTTCATACAAGCGTGGTAGCAAAAAAGATGATTTATGTACGTCAATGAACCAGCTTTTGCTGAGGTTACCAAGATGGCAAATAAGAAATGTTGAACTTGGTTTCTGAAAATTTGGGCCTGAATAATTTTTAGAATAGCTTATAACTCACAGCTTAAATATTGTCATCACATCTTATAAAATCATCCACTTCAGAGTAGTATGAAGGGGGTTAATAAATCTAAACATCAAAAATTTTCCTCATGCAGAACCTCACAGTATAAAGTGGCTTAAGTAGCAGATTTATGTGTAGATTAAACTTTTTTCTGTTTCTTGACATGGTTTGTAAAGATATGATCCACTGAGTCCCACATCTTACTTCAATTTAATGAATACGACCATTCTGAAGGGAAAGGTGTTGATCTAAAATACTTTTCCAAATAGCAATGTTAAAAGATAATCCTTCTGCCAATTGTTTTCTTCGGAAGAATTATTCTTATTGAAAATGTTACATTTTGTTTCTACTAATGAATATATGTCTTGGTAGTAGAAACAAGTTTCTCACAGTTTCGTAAAGGCTGAAGAGGAATGGATATTTGAGAGAAGAAAGAAGTTTTTTGATCACCTTGAGCCATATTATTAGTACAACTGTAAATGTTTTCACTTTTTAAGGCTGATGTTAAAAAACATTCAATATTTTTTTTACTTGAGAAACAGAGAACATCAATTCTTTGAGGTGATATTGTGTAAAATACTTTTAAAAGACCAAGGAAGATTTCATCTGGGCTCTTTTCTGATGTTTTCTGAGTTACAGTGTAGGTCCCAGTCTCAATTGTATCTCTAGGAATGTTCCTCATGCACTCCTCCTTTAAGAGCTTTAATGCATTTTAATCCTTATTTTGATGACTGAGAGTGTGTAATACATTTGAGCACCATAACAGCCCTGCAGGTATGACCACAAAAGTTCTTAAAAACCTGAGGGAGAAAAAAAAAACAAATTTGTTTTTGTAAAGTGCCAACATATTCTAGCATTAAGACTAAGATCTTAAAGAGGTGCATGCATTTGGTATGGTATTTTGAATTATCATTAAAAAAGTTAGAAGGGGGGTCATTCTCCTGTCCCCTGGCTCTGATGGGTCCAGTAGTATGAGTGCTTAATACAATTCTTATTATTTTGGAAATTATTTTTTGGAAAAACGTTTATTGATAAGCTGAAATTACTCATCACAATCAAATTATTTGCATACAATTTGTCTTTCCGTCCAAATATATTTCACTTTAAATGACAAAAAGTTTGAAAGTATGGCTTTCATTTGTTTTATTTTGCCTTTTATATTTTACATATTATACAATATGAACATTTTATACAATTTAAAAATTAAGTTCACCCTACAAGTTTGGACTCATTAGGAAAATTAATATCCTTGCCTTCTGAGCCCTGATCACTGATTAGACCTGGGTATGGATAATAAAAAATGATAACTCATGATAAAATCCTGAGTGATGTTGGTCATATCTCTTCTCAACATAATTCTGATTTGCTGAATTGTTTAAAAAAAGGACCAGTTTTGCAAACTTCATGACTATTCCAATCATCTACAACATGGGCAATATCCCAATCTTTTGACAATGCAAAAATATTCAGCATATTGTGTACATACAATGTTTGATACAAACATAATTCTTTAAAGCCTAACTTCCTAATTACAATTTAAATTCTGCCAAATGATTTAATGAGTGAGTCCTCCTCCTTTCTCTAGCAACCCTTCACATAAAGATCTTTTGCAACTGTTTTAGCCCATGTTCTGTTGAGTACACTGCTATGTGTAATTTTTTTAACTACTGTAAACTCCTGTTCTGACCTGAACTGTTAACACCTCTGCCTGCTGTGTAATGATGTACCTGGGCAACATGGTGTATCTCATGTTTCACTAATCTGCACTCATCTTTGACCAATCACAGAAATAACTTATATATCAAGGCATAACCTTAATCTGTACATTTTTTGTCACTTAAACTAATTCACCATGAATTTAGGTTACATTACCCAAAACTTAATCTAATTGGGGAGGTGAGTGTCTGTATTTATGAAGTAGGAAAATATACACCTCAAGCACAAGTTGCCAAAACTTAGAATAGGGTAAATGCCTGAATTCAAAGAGTGTACTGACCCATAAAATGATTACTGGAAAACTCCCTTGCTGATTATTAGTGACCTGGGATATCAAGAAAGCTTCAATTAGCATGCAAACACAAAAGGCTGACACATTTGCTAATAAAGTCTCAAATAACATGCACTTGAATAATGGTATAGTACATGACAAGTTAAAAAGATGAGGTTTTATGGCTCAGTTTCTAACCAATTGGTTTAAGTCTGGCCAGGAGGCTTTTTTCCAGTTGTGGCTCACTGACTTATTTTCCCTACATGTTAAATAAAAGCTGTTATATTCCACTGGTTTGAACTGAGAGAATATAGTTCTTAACTTCTGACTGCTGAGAACTATATTGTAAACCTTTCTAACCTATTAGCAACATTTTCACTTTAATCCTCATCTCTCACTGCACAAATACACTATCTGGCCTGCTCTCAACCATATCATGATCTTCATACACTGTACAGATGGTGTAAAGCGCCATCTGCACGGTCGTACATTTGTTCGAAACTTCATCATATAGGCTATCTGTATAAAGTTGTTGATGAACAAACGTATGATCGTGTAGATGGGTCTCCCAACAGAGTTAAACAACTTCTAACATATATATGACAATGTTCAAAGGTTTAGCTGCATGTTTCATCTTTCCATCAAATGTTCAAAACATTTGAGAACATTTTGGTCTATTCTTATTCGCTCGTTATGTATGGTCATAGTAAGAGGTATCGCTTAAACATACATATTACTGAATTACGGGAATATTTGGCGAAAATCAAGAACTTAGATCATTTCACATCTGAGGAATTTAGGACTTTATTATATGGCGCATGAACAATGCGCATATGGTAAACGTTGCTGCATAATCCAAGCAGGAATCTGTGGAACAATACATACATAGTATGACCATGTAGGCAGGGCTCAAATTTCAAAAGCAACTTTTTTTTTCAAGTTTCACCTATCTTTTCTCCTGTATTTGTAATTCCCCTGCCTTGACCATGTACTTACTCTTTCCCCAGCTATGGTCTGGGCTGCAATCTTTCTGGCTGCCATCTGTGCTGTCATAAAGTACAGTACAGCTTCTACAAATCTAAACTGAATTTCACAGAAATGCATCCATTGAATACACACAATGTGTGCATGCCTTTATCATTTTGTGTTTAAACTGTTCTGTGTTAATGACTGAAGAGGCTTCTGTTCTGGCTGCAGCAACCTTGTCTGTGACTGCATGGACATCTGTCCTGCCGGGTGCTGCACTGCTCCAAATGGCATCCCTGCAGCTTGACTGACAGGTTGCTGTTGTTGTGGTGGTATCATATGTGACTGTTGTTGATTCTGTTGCTGTCCTGTAGGCTGCTGCTGTTGTTGCTGTGACTGTTGCTGCTGCTGTAAGTTGTCGAGATGTGACTGTTGTAATCGCATGCGTTTGTAGCTGTAATGCTGCCAGTGAAGCAACTGCTGATCTTCTATAAATCTCACACACTGAGCATTTGCCAATTCTTTACGGAAGCTCTCATACTGTAACAGCTCAAGAAAGTGAAGGCACTGAGGGTATCTGGTGAGAAAGTATACACTATGCTGTAAAACCATTTTAATGCTTACACCATGCTTGGTTTCAATTTGCATTGTGATTGACTTGCTAGAAGCCTAGAACTATTTCTTTTTTTTTGAAAGAGATTTCTGTCTTGTTCAATTAGTCGAAAAAGTCATGTCTCAAACTTTCATTTGCTCAGAACCAAGCACTCAACAAGTGTTTTCCACTATTTTTTTTTTTTACACCATTTACAAAAATACTGAGCATAAATGAATTTCAGGTGCATGAATATATATTCGTACAACATTACTGCAAGGTTGAGGTTCATGGAATGCTTCGCACAGTTTGCTGTTTGTGTTATGTTTTATTATGCAAATTATTATGTAAACTATTTCTTGCACCACCCTCTTTGTCCATTCTGCTGTTAAGTGTGTTTAGATAGTTCTCGCTGAAGGAGAGGAGGAGCTCAGTGTCCGAACAGAGTTATAGGAATGTTGGCACTGGCCTTGTCTGGATTTGTTTTACCATCCTAAACCAGTTTCCAGCCATATTCCCGCGCTTTCTCGAGAAACAAAACCACCCTACTTTGTCCTCTCCAATCCTATTTTGTACGTCTCATCAACTGTGTTAGACATACATGTGCAGGAAAATTTGTCTCTAGATGTAAATGGTAGGCACCACTTCTTAGAAAGAAAGCAAAGTCTTTGGCTGTGGAAACCTCCAACTTTTGGTGTGGATTTCTGTAAGTTACACATGTTGCATTGCAAAAATAAACACAATTTACACAGTTTGATTGATACATCCCTACAACCACCTGACAACCACTGACACACAAAACAACACAGATGCCTCACAGCTGGTCCAATTATAGTTGAGTAGATTAATATCTTGGAGACAGGCAAGACTACTTGGTTTTTGCACATCTAATTAGAGAAAACAATATAACTGTTGTTCTTCTTTCAAAAACTGATCACAGGCACATTTAATTTTTACTACTTAACATACTTACTTGAGGAACTTTGCATACTGTGGTTCCTTCCAGTACTGCAGGTATTTAAGGTAATTGACAAACTTAGAGTCTTTCAAATAATCTCTTTGGGCAAGAACTGCAGAGGAAAGTAAAAACAATGCTTGGGAAACCATGAAACCACATTGGGAACAAAATAAAAATACCTTTCAAATTGCAAAGCCATTGTGAATGCTTTGCAAGCATATAGGATGAAGTTAGAACTACTGTACCTGTAGAAATCATTTAGAAGTGAATAATATTCTGCTTAATTCAACTGGAATGAATGGGAGGTGTGAAAGATTAAAGTTAAAGGAAATGAGAAGTTTCATAAAGATGCTTTATAAAGTTATGATAAGCAAATCTCAAGAAATAACACCTTTGGCTACCTTATTTTGTAATGTTTTAATATCTAAGAATGACACCAATACTTGAGGGTACCAAATGATGTTTATGTGTAAGTCCTAAAAAATGGTGCGTAACATCAAGAATTATTGTTAAGCATGCATCAAAATTATCTCTTACAGTTCAAATAATGTGGATTAGCAAGACACTGCACAAATTCCAATTCAACTTGAAAGCGAAGCTTCTCAGGATCTTGTGTTTCTGTAGAGATAGAGGAAGACAAAGCAGAAAAATATGAAGCACATTTCACTAGCTTACAGTAGTAAGAGACTTGAGTCCAGCCCACCATTTCAATGTATGGGTGTTCACAGTTAGGGAGGGTGGAGAGGGACATGAAGCCACCCCCACTTTTGAAAGTGGAGATTATCCCCCACACTTTTTCTTCAGAACCCTGCTGTAAATAGTAGGAAAATGTTTGATTCCATACAATACAAGAAGTTCACTATTCAAAACAAACTCAAAAATGTCAGATACCGCCATTTAATGAATTCACAATCATGGGGAAATATCTCAGATTACAATAGAGGGCCCCTGATCTTTTCAAGGTCCCTTAACTAAGTGTAGACTCGGGATCTAGGGCTTTGCAATTCAAACCTGAAGTCCTGAACTGGTCAAGGTCATGTCCTCCTTCACTTTTAAGGAGCTGTTGATGCTTATGGTTCAATGCCAGCAGCTGCTTCAAACTATTATATATGGACAGAGTATCCTGCATTAAAGGGAAAAGGCGGTCCCCAAAGATTATTTTCAAAAATTTGCTAAATCTTACAGATCTCCTCTTATTTCTCTCACAAGTATTTTTATAACGTTCCTGTGTAAAACCATTGAATACTGAGGGTAAACCAATGAGTCATTTTGCATAAATTTGGGAAATAAGTAACAAACATATTATCACATGATTGATAGGAGCCATTCCTTAACTAGTGTACCGGGGTACACTACTTCACATTGGGGTGACTGCATTTTTCCTTTAGCATCCTTTTGTCACCATACATACAACTTTGGCTTCTCATTATGGCTGTTTCCTCTGTCTTCTGTGAAAGTTTAGACTTACTCAACTGTTAAGTCATTGACATATTATGCAAGAAATTCAGGGAATTTTCTAAAAACTGTGAGTTCTGGTCAAAATTAAGAAACAGAATCTGAAGCACTGTAATATTTTCCTTCCATTTTTTGATTTGATTTATTTATTTGCACTTGAGACATATAAAAGGACAAAACATAAAAAGGGAAAGATAAAAACAAACATAGAATGGTGCAAAATTAGAAGGCTACAAAAAGTAAAAGGTAAAACTTTAAGAATAGAAACAAAAGTGCAGGGATAACACAGAAAAGTCTGCACAGCAGACTTATTTCCACTGTGGTCCCTTAAGACATAAACAACTAC
>WURT03460676.1:0-22292 GCA_009936505.3 Holothuria glaberrima | reverse complement strand
TACCACATACACATCACAGATTGAACACATCACTTCAGTAACATGGTCTAAACTGTCCCCCAAAATGTTTTTCTAGGATGTTAAATTCGTAGGGTAACTTCCTCGCAGCGATTTCTCTCGAATTAGTGGTCCGCTACCTTCAAAACAAGGAACATTTCTTGGCCATCGAAGTGGATTAAACTAACCCGTGCAACCGTTCGGTTCTCCCATTGGATAGTTTGGCCGAGCGTATTTACGTCATATTGAGAGGCTAAACTATCCAATGGGAGAACTGAACTCCTAAAGGGGAAATTCCCTTTACGTAATGTGAGGTCCCATCAATGATGATGGTTGCACGGGTGAGTCTAGATCACTTCTATGGCTAAGAAATGTTCCTTTTTTGAAGATATTTTTGGTCCAAACGAATCATCACACTGCTCATCTGATCTTAAAACTTAATTGGAACATTCGTGTGCATTGAAAAGAGCTAAAATTTAGAATAAGGCATAAATATATTCATATATATATATATATATATATATATATATATACATACATACATACATATATATATATATACATATATATATATATATATATATTGTGACGCACAAAACATGTCGCTTTGAGTAATTCATAGATTGCAGATAATACCCTTCCTATGCCTTGCATTGTTTCAAATCAAGTGAGGTCCAAGCTGAAAAGACAGTCAGTGACATCGTAGTCGAGGTTACTCAAGGCACTTAAGTTTTTCAGTGAATAGACAGCAACATTGTACTGCCAAATAGTTAAAGCAAAGAGTTACTACCTCGGAGTCACAGTATATGAATGTTATAAGTAGATAGGCAGCCAAGAGCATACTGGTTAAAGTTAGTAATAACGACTTTATTTGTTTAATGCCAATGCATTGTGAAGCCTGTTGAACCGGCCGTTCTGTTAAGGCAATTGCCCTATTAATTACAGCACCGTCATTTGGTTATTCTAACACCTGCAATACTCAGTCACTATTGTTAATGTCATCTGTTACAGACGCAACTACTACGAAGTATTTACATTGTGAGTTGGTGATAAAGAATTATATACACGATTGACCATGTAAGTGCATAAACGCTTTTTTTCAGGACTGTGATCTTTGCAAACAAAATTTTAGTATAGATTTCACTCAGATTAATCCCAGTAGGTAATATACTAAAATGTTGCTAGAGACCCTTGTCCAGTAGGTTGTTACTAGACGATGGTATACCGGGGAGATTGCGGGGTCCAATAGAGTCCCTTCAGGGAACACAACACGCATCAGGGCGGCATAGCAGCCCAGAAATTCCAACTGCTAAGATGAGAATGAAGGCAGAATAGTTAGACTGATTTTTGAGCTAGCCTGGTCGCACATTGCCAGGAGTACAAACTTGAAGAGGAAAAGAGTATTTTAGCAAATAACTAGCAACGCGCATTTCACAGTAAAAGAGGAAGAGAAAGTGAAAACCTATAGTAAGTCGACAACCTTTACAACGGGCTCATAGTTAACAGCAAATGATATCATTCCAAAGGTCTGGTGACATAAAAAATGACATAATTGGATATTTGGTTTAAAAGCATTCAAAGCCTTGAAAATAGCCACAATTCCCATCAAAATCCGTCAGATATTGACCATTTTACAGGGTATAGTCAGTCGGGACAAAAAAAAAAACAAGGGGGTAGTTGGGGTTAAAAAGAACAACCCCCAGAGCCAGGGGAAGGTTTGAATAAAGCAGTCATATTTTGCATATGTTAACGCAACATTTCTATTTTATTTTAACATGAAACCTAATAATGTAGATTCCTCTACACCTGAACAGTGGTACTTTCAACAGCTATAACCCAAAAGTTGACTGTTTTGAAGTTTGCACCATGTTTCCGAAACTTTTTTTTATTACGTAGAGCACTTACAGCCTCAGGAGATTATTTAACATGTTGTAATTTTCTAACAAGCTTCTTTCAACTACCCAAGTGAGCAATTACTTGCCATGTACCTACAGGTTTCAAAAGTGCCTCTTTTTACCCCCATGAAATTGTCATTATTGGGGTAAAAAAACAAGTCTGCTTTCCAGTGATATCACAGAATTTACCCTCATTAATAATCCGCCAGGCCATTTGTTGGTAGATGGCATGTTTTCTTACTGATCTTAGTAATTTAGGTTGGTTTAACGCGGTTTCAGATGTTACTGTATGAGTAGGTGGCCTAAAACTACACTGATGATGGGCTATAACATTAGGCTACATGACTTTAAACAGAGTGTACTGTAGGCCTACATGTAATTGCACTACTATACGTACATAGATGTACAGTATGTGAAAATTTGCTGTAGCAACTGCTTATTGTACAAAACCTTATTAAAATCTACAAACCTACATGCTGTATTTAAAAACTGACCTTTGTGTGTATATTGAGTGTTTTAGATTCATTTTTAGAGTCCTAAAACAAGGAGTTTGGGATGTTTATGTGGGCTAACTACTTTCACACAGGTTACATAACGGTTATAATTTGAACATTAAGCTACCCATTTCTAACAAAACATGTCCTGTACCCACCTGAATTGTCTAGAAATTTATTTACTTGTTTCTGAATGGAACAAAGTTATATTTTTAGTCAGTCATGTAACTGGGATTGTTTTTTTACCCCACAATAGTTTTTTACACCAAATTTGGTAAAAATTTGGGGGTGAAAAAAAATAATGATTTTTTAGAATAACTCAAGTTTCCTTATAAAGAAAAAAAATTTTGTTATAGGCAGTTAGAAACATGTTCCCATTCTTCAGTTCACTACAGAGGAAAATTATGAAAACCTCAAATTTGTGTCATTTTATATCAAAGTTTAGGGTAATTTTTTTTTACCCGTATCGCTATACCTTTTATTTTACACTTACATCATGAGGAAACATAGAAACAAGATATGTGGTGATGTCAAAAGAGGGACTCACAAAATACACTCTACAAAAGGTCTGGTCAAATTTAAACAGAATTGATCAGAGGGGCACCGAACCGGAATCTGATCAATCATTTAACTAGAGTTGGTTCATAAATGATCCGAATTGGTTCATTTTTGAGCCGGATCTAGTCAAATTTTTGACCAGGTTCCCTTTCAATATATGTCTGATCAGACCTTTTCTAGAGTATGTCTGAATCTTACTCTTTATTTTTCAACCTTCATTTCAGAAAAAAGTTGTAACAGTGGTATTTCCTGACGGTTTGTTTTGGAAGTTTAACCTGTCTTTTTGAAAAATACCAATATCACTCACCAAACTTTACGTCTGTGTAGCACTTCACATAAATATTTTTCCATAGGTAATGAGTTACTTAGTTGGAAATTACATGCATTATCCTGGCATGTAGACGAATCCGATTAGCGAAGTAATGGTCAGAATTACTAGGGGTCTCTAGCCCAAATCTCCCTAATTCTTTTGTTTACCATTACCATCAGTAACTGAACGCAGTTTAAAATCTTCAACAAATTTGCCGCATAGACAAGTAAAGGGATTTCTAGTGGAGAAAACCCAGCCATGCCAGTGAGACGTGTGAATGTGTAAAACTATATTTGTGTACAAGCTAAGTCATTCATGAACCTATTACTTCAATCCTTGGTTAACTAAGTTATCTATCATTCTAATTTCTACACTAATAAATCGTCATTGCCATCTGAAAGATTTCTATACCACAAAGGTACTAATATTCTTGCGTTTACTTTGAGAGCACTTACCAGGTTATTTAGTAGTGAAAGCAACTCTAAATGGACAGAGCAACTGTTTACAGGTATAGTCTGATGGCATTTTGAAGTGGACTTGTATGGAAGAGAAAATTTTGTTAGTGCATGTCATCAAACCCCGTACCGCCACAAAACTCCATCTCCTGTTCAAGATACTCCTTTTAGAAGATTAATTACTTTTGTCAAGAAATGCTTCCAGGTTTTCTCAATTTGACATAAAGCGATGTCACGTATATGAACAAGCTGCTTTAAGATTTCTCCGTTATTCTTTGTAATTGAATACAAACTATAAACTGCGAAAGATAAAAAATGGCTTTTCTTAAAAAAAAAAAAAAGAAAAAAAAAGAAAAAAAAACACTATATCTTCTGAATGGAAGATGCAATTGGGATGATTTTCATTACCTAATGAAAATTTTTCTTCATTATTTGAAAACATCAACTTTGGTCATCGAAATATGCTTTTAATTGTGAGAGCAATGTCGACTGGGATTTGAACAACACGATTTGAACCGTGCCCTAGACAACTAAACACTATAGTATGCTTACGTCACATAGTCCAAAAAGAACTAACAATAACAGTTGCAGTTAATTGTATAATTGTGTTTGACCAGGACTGGTAAGTTTTTTGTGTGTGTGAGTGTGTGTGTGTGTCGTTGCCTATTAAAATTAACATTCACGAAAAGTGTCCTAGCGTCCCATGCTTTCCTCAGTTTTAACCCCTTTATTACAGGTGAAACGTGCTTTTAATGAATAGGCCGAGTTCCTTTTGTGTAGATCAGGTGTCACCTTCATGGATGACTGCAACCATAGCAGAAATCAGAACAAGCAAAACCGAATAGTCGATAATAAGTCCATTTCTATGACAAAAGTAGACTGTCGCAATCAGCGAAGCTCACATCCTTTCTGAAACATCCACATTATTCCCTAAAAACTGGACTCGGTGAATCGTTTCGAATAGTGGGTAAGTCCTTTTGTACGATCACCTAACACTATGTTATGCTCAACAGTTTCAAAAATTTTATTCAAGGTTAAGGCATTACCTTCATACAGTAAGTTCATCTACGTAGTGTCTGTTAACGGTTAAGTAACATATTTCCTTCCACGAATAAAGCTAGAGAGTTCAAACGTATTCTAGTGATTAAATTTGATGTTCTCAAACATGAGGGACTATTTTGACATTTGGTGATGAAGATTACATCTCACTAGAACCAAATATAAAATTTAACATTTAATGTTTCAGTGCATGATGGGAAATTTGTTATCTCAACTGCCTAGTTCACATCATATCATGCGGCCTTGAGGAAAACTTGAAGTCTTTCATGACAAAAAAAATCTCTCAAAAGAGTTTTAAGTTATCTTTATTTTGAAAAATAGTTATGGTTTTAGTGAAAATGTGCTTAAATACTGTGTGGAACTCTTTTACATAAAGATCCTACATAATGGCTTAAAAATTGCTTCTAAGCTAATAGTACCGTGCAACAAAATAAATGGGGGGGGGGGGTTGTGGGTGGGTGGAGGAGAAGAAATGATGACGGGTAATTGTCTCTTGACTGGCTGGGCAAGAAAAACTTTGTTCTTCGTTTTATGTTAATGAAATAAAACTATAGTTCTTTATCTTTCATCTATGACTAAAACAGGAAGCTTCCTCAGGCCGGGACGTGTTGTTTCCTTTACTTTTTATCTAGTCCGCGTTATTCATTATGATATTAAGTATTAAAAACAATGATTTAATCAATATTAAATTGTGTCTAGTTTTTCATTTTGGTTTAAGTGCAAGAGAAGCTTGAATTTTGCGCGTAATAAGGGCCCAGTTGCAAGGTCACTTTTTATATTTTTTAGATGCAGATATTCAGGCGCTTGATTTACCGCTCTGCCCATCTGCCCGAGTCATTTTTTCCTTTTGTAAATGCTGACTTCCGCTTTCTTCTGCTTTATAATTGACAAAATCCGTTTTCTTCTGCTTTCTTTATTTAGACACCTTTAAAAGTTCATATTGCTCCTCACAAGCTATGTAAAACCTCAAAATTCCATTTTTTAAAGAATATGCCGGAATGCAATGCTGTATTGCACAATACTTACGGTGGTAGTACAAAAAATACTCGTTCGTTTATGGGGTGATGTGGAGGGGCTGTTTCGTCATGATTTTATTACTCAATTCTGTAACTAACTTTTACATAATAGAGAAGGTAATTATGTTTTTACGATGTTTCTTCAAACAATTTATTCTTGTATATTTAATTAAAAACACTTTGATAACTTACACCAATTATTATGATAGTTATTGCCTGATTTATTTTTGCAATTTTGTCACAACTTTGTTTTCCGCTTTCTTATGCCAATTCCGCTATTTCCGTGGAAAACTTTGGGCTCTTCTTTTGATACTTTCCGTCAAAGTTGTATCCCTATCGTGATGTACACTCTTAAATTGTCCAGTTAAAATTGAGCCGAAAATGGATCAAATTGGCACTTAACCGAAAAGGGTAAAATATTTGACTAGTTTTGGTTCATAACTAACCGCTTTCTGTTGAAAATGAACCAAATGTAGTCAAATACTTGACCAGGTTTTGGTTCTCTGCCATTTGAACGGATTTGGTTCAATTTTTAACCGGTCTCATTTTAGAATGTGTGCTCGATAAGTATGAACCAGTTCTTCCGTCCAAAGGTTTTGCTCGGGGTAGTTAGGCACTATGGGTTTCTCGAACTTCAACAAAGTACAATAATTGGTTACAGAATTAATCGTATATACAGCCTCGATGCATTCATGTTCCACCACCAAGCAATAACCTTGACAATGTGACTAAGGCAGAGTTCTCAGCGGGCCCGTAGCCACGGGGGCATTTCGGGGCAATCCCCCCTCAAAATATTTCTGCCCCCAGATGAAAATTGAAACTGCATAATAATTAATGTGGTGAAATCTTTTATGCCCCCAATCACAACGCTTGCCTCCCCCCTAAAAATGTGAATCTGGCTACGGGCCCGGTTCGCAGTCGGTGGGTCCCGGGCCGCCGTCTGGCATGGTGGCCGCCAAGTTGTCAGAAAAATATAAAACATATGACTTTATTTTATAACTTATCTTAAAATTTAGTCTATTTTATTTGACACGTACGGAAATTTAGTGGTATACTCTGCTTAGTGTTGAAACTTGTTTTGTATGGTCAAGTTTTAAAAATAAGTTGGACTTTATTTTGCAGTTTAACGGTGAAAAGTGTATGGTCCGGGTTAATTGGATCAAGATGTAGGCCCCGGGTCACAAAAAGGTGGAGAAACCCCAAACTGGGGTGTTTTATGGAACGTGTCATTTGGTGATTTTTCTTCCTTATTTAATGGTGCCTACTTATAAATATATATATATATATATATATATATATATAAGGTCGAAATACTGCGGAACACTATAGAAATGTGTAGGTCGATAAAGGTAGTAAAAAGTGCTAAAAGTTTGCAGAAACTTAAACTTTTTTAACTTGCCCCTTTTGAACTTACTTTTTACTAGTTTCACTCAGTCCTCATATCGCTGTTTTTCCACTGTGTCATTTTTCAATTTTTTTAACCGATCTGTTCAGGTCATTTTCAATTTTAACAACCGTTCTTTTCGTGCCTTTTTTCAATGTGTGCTTTCTCTGCTTTTCTTTGATTGTTGGTCAGTTGCATTTTTACCACCTGATGAAGAGTTTATACTCGAAACGTCGTGGAATTTTCCGCAAACTTTTGCACTTTTTACTACCTTTATCGACCTATATATATATATATATCTATATATATATATATATATCACTGAATGTAGAAACGATGCCCCTTTTCTAAATCCTCGTTTAAAAAGGTTTTTCATAACTTTGTTGATGTTATTTCATGTCGACATACCATGCTTTTCCTCTAATTCTCTTTGAGGTAAAAACAGTTATTTTCTACACTTAAAAGGCAACTGGGTCAATTTGACTCCCAAGAGGGTAACTGGGGAACTTATACCCAACTAATTTACCAACTAACCACCCCAATGTTAGATCAATGTGATTAAAAGTTGCGCAAAATTGACTCATACTTTCGTCAATTTGATCCAACATGGGTAAACACGGACCTTAACTTTTGAGCAAGTTACGTCGTGATCCAAGTTTAGGGTGTACAGGCAGAGAGTTGTTAGGCAAATCCTTGGTACGGGTGACAATTGAGAAGTGAATTTTGAACTGTGGTTGACAGGGCAACAAACGATACAGGATGTCAACTATATCAATTAGAAATAAATTGGGTTTTTTGAAAGGGTTTAAGAAGAAATTTAGTTTTTATTTATTTAAGAATAAAAGGTACAAGCACAGGTCCGTACGCAGGGGGGGGGGAGGATCGTGGGTTCGTCCGGACCCCCTTGAAATACGAACCACCTCCGTGAATTGTAGGGGTTCGATAAAAAAACAGTTCAATGGAGAATTCTACAGGCCCTAACTTTGTAGCAATGGTGTGCTCGGATACAATATCGTTATTATCGCATCCATTGGGTGGGGTACTCCCCATTTGATGCAGCTCAAAACTGTTTATGGAAAAAAAGTTTCGCCAAAATTCTTTAAACAATTTTAAAATATTTTTTCATGAATGATGCGTGAATATACCATGTTGATGTACTGAAACCTGTCTGTAGTTTTCAATAATCCAGCCATTGTGTTGTCATTCAAAATATGAACCGTGTTACCTATGTGTGCCTGGTAAAATGATGCAGACTGTGAGTTTTCATATTCGGCCTCGCACAATTGAGCAGTTTTCGCGAACTGTATGATCAGTCTTTAGCGCAGTTAGGCAATTTTTGTAGTCTAGTGAACGATTTACGTGACTACACGATGTTGAGATTTGATTTAATGTCTTGTATTATTTTTTTGGTCAGTTGGCAAGCTGAGTGGAATAGGTAGTGCTTCCATGTTGGAATATTTAGCTAAGGCCAATTAAAAGAAAATACCAGTCAATCAATCCCACCCACATGCCACCTTGCCGCAGCAACAATTCTATTTTTCCTCGAAAATTGCTTACTGTTCATATTTATATGATGATTTGAAATGATAAATTACACAAGTTCTAAACTTCTACAAAAAATAGGCTTAAAAATAAGCACGATCGTTTCCTGTTATCAATGGGACATGCAATTCATGCGGCATGCATGCCACTATACAAAATACATGAAATGTTGCTGTTTTAAATGCCGGCTATTATAATTAAAAAGTACGAATTTTATAAAAGCACCCGTATGCTTCAATTTTCAGCAAATTAAGACAGTTAACTGTTTTTTTTTTCAATTGGTCCACTATTATTTCAATTAGTGGCGCCGGGAAGGGGGCATGGGGGCGTGTTTCCCCAATCGAAAAATTCTGAAAATTTTAAAATGATCCCAAAAGCTATAGGTGTGTTTTCGACCGAGTGATGGATCTATTGTAATCATTTTCTAAAACTTTCAGAATTTTCGCAAAACCTTCGCAATTTACCAAAATTTCTGCGCGCTTCAAACCTTACCGCAATGTTGTTCTTATCATCAATATCTTCCGACAGCAACTCCCAGAGAAGCACACCAGCAAACGTCCAAAGCTGTTTACGAATTACCAGGTAAAAGACTGTATCTTTGAGTGGCATTTATGTTTGTTCGGCAATTGAAAGTGTCTCGATGCAGATTCTGAATGCAGGTTTTGTCATGGAAATCTTGTTTAAAGGCATTTTCCAGTGACATTTCATAAGGGTTTCATGTGAAAGAGAAAATTTTTCCAATTTGTGCCCTCCAAACCCCGTACCAATATTCTTTTCCTACCTCGAGATATCTCATATTAAAGAGTGCTTATTTTTGTCAAAAAAAAAAAAACTGCAGTTCTCATCAAGGTCACAGATTGTTATGTAAAGTGGGCACATTGCCTCAGATTCCGTTTGTTTTTCTTTATAACTCAACATCCTGTTTTTTTTTCACCTTTTTTCACGGTTTTCACCTCCTAAAAGAGAAAAATTGTCTGCCTATTTTTAAACTTACTGAATTTTGTCTCTGGAAAATCCCTTTTACCGACAAAAATTTTCGGCACGTTTCACGCGCCTTCGTCACCGTTTGCACTTCATCTCATGACTATTATGAAGGAAATAATACATGGTACCGGTACTATTCTGATCACAACAGTTTAAAAAAACAGAGATTCATCTCCAAACATCTGAAGGGCCTTGCATAAATATGGGATCTTTCAATCTGATTTGTAGCATGATGTGGGAGGTTGGAACTTTAAAGTATGGGCCATGTTCCCCCCCCCCTCACTGATGCCGGGTTTTATGTACCTAAAATACGTACAATTTGTTAACAGAAAATTTTACTACAGAGGTAGCATATGTGGCACCAGATTGCATATAAGGACATCTAATTTTTCATAAAAAATTTTCAAAGGGGAGGGACACCTCCTCCCCTAATAGCCCCCCCGGCCGGCGATCACACAACATACTGCAAGGCAGCCCGTTAGTACAAATCCTGGCTACGCCACTCTAAGTATATTGTCATTGCCCATTTTATGTAATTGATCCAGTTTCCGGGTGGCCCTATACCGGTCTGCCAGCTTAAAATGCCCTTTTACAATGCAAACTGAAGCAAAGGCAGATTTGGGTACAGTAATAGTCAAAGAATGTTTCTGTGGACTCCACGCACGTATTTTGGCGAAAAAACTATCCCGAATAGAAGGCAGTTAAGAAGCCAAAAACAGGAGTGGCTTCAGGAGGTTTTTTGACTACGTATTCTTCTCTTAGACAGAATAGTCTCCTCTTTCACCTAACCAAAAATTAGACTTCACTAAGTTATGGACATTTCCAGGCATATATGATCAGCTCCACAAATATCCCAAAGATAGCATTATTTTCCATCTAATCAACCTTAAATTAACAAAAATTTCTCAAAGGGGAAGGGGGCCTCTCCCCTTAGACCCCTCCTCCAGGATGGCAGATGTTCACCCTAAACTAAACCATTCTTTTGAGATTCAAATGTGAGCGGTAACCATAATTTTCGGGGTCTGGAAAGAGAACACATGGCGCTGCTTTTGATGGAAACATAAAGTAAATCTGCCAAATCTGAATGAGTGACCAGACAGTTTTTCGGCCAAATGTACAACCATTTTCCACTTAAGCATGATCAGATAGTGAAAAATTTCCCAAAGGGGAGGGGACACCCCTCCCTTTTAAGCCCTCCCCAGGACACAGATCAGTAACACAAGATCGAACCCCCCTTGGCAAAATCCTGCGTAGGGGCTTGAAGCATCCTAGTAAAATTTACTCTGTGTGGTGCTCGAGACATCAACTATAAAATCATCGCATTTCAACCCAAAAGCACTGGAGCAAGCAGACGTGACGTCATAGCCTTACATTAATGAACACTGTTTTGCTACTCTTTGAACTTCAAAACCAAATTTTCTCTTCCATAATGTCATGGTTTAGTTATCTAAATGCACGAAGACAATGGGCATTTTACAAACTTCCTATTACATAGAGAGATAATCTCATATGAGCATATCCTATCTAAACTCTAACAATCTTTGGGTAAAATTATGTGAAAACTGAAAGTGTGTAAAGTTTGTCTAATAATTGTTGACTAGTTGGTTTAGCGAGAAGTTGCTTGCTACTTAATCTGTTAATTGGGCAACCAACTGCTCGACAAACCCTTTTAACCACGATTATAGGGCCACCTGCCCACTGTCAGAATTTTTACGTACTTGCCTTCCAAACTTTGTCTAGAGTGTATACTTAAAGATCAAAACAATAGACAAAAGAACAAAAGAAACAAGGTATTGGTCATCAATATGAGGAAATGGCATCACCTGCTAGCTTCAAGTTGCTATTTTCAAGTTTACTTTGCGTAATACGTAACAAAATAAATAACTCAATCTGCAAATATCTAGTAAACAGCGCATAGGAATAAAATGAAAATTTCGGCAGAATTCTTAGACTGAGATCCTCTTTTACATATCACAATTTTGTTATTTTGGTTTGTAATTTTAGTTTTGTTATTTTGGTTATTTTGCCTTTTCTAATTAAGCTTTCTTTTTTTAAGGGAGTGATCTTCTTTGTTAAGCCCACACGGATTTTAAGTTCACTTCCGTCCACTTATTTTTTTGCTTGATACTTCAGTCTGTATAATTTTGATAACGTGGAAAAACAAATAAATGAATGAATGAAAATGAATGAATAATTTCCCTTTGGCCCTACCTTTAAGAGTAAAATCTGATCTGCAATTTGTTCTTCTTCCTCCACTGTTTTCATGAATAACTTTCAAAAGGGTATAAGAAGAAAGAGGGGAAATGAACCCCAAAGCTTTTGGGCAACCCCAAAATTTGGGCAGAATCTGTAAAAATAAGGGTAAAATTTTTCTAAGAAGGCTTAGAGATTCGGGAAAAAATCACTTGTGTCCTCCCAAGTCGAAATGATCTCATACGCTTATGATAATGTTGATAATGGTTAAAATGAACATTGTATAGTGGGGAAGTGGTGGACTTTGGATATTTTCTAAAGCGTCGGACTTGTGATCCAACTATTACTCGTTCGATTCTTGCCTGATCATTTCATGGTTTCCTTGAACAAGATATTTTATCTTGTTTGTTTCTCTCCTCCCAAGGATTTGATGGGAATATGCCAGGTGACTTTTATTTGACGCTGTGTGAAGCTGCAACCGTCACATGTACTGAGTATCTTGAACACTTTATCGTTGACAAGGGAAAATAGGAACTTAGTTGCTACTAGCAGGGAGTTGTCTCTAGCAGAGAGTTGCCACACCCTGATAGACTTACATGTATAAAACGCCTTGGTACCATGGTGATGAAGCGTTGTACAAAGAGATGAAATATTTTCAAAATACATCCATAAGGTAGAAAACATTGACCTTAGTCACTCCTATTGAAAGGGTCTGCATCATGGGGGAGGGGTTTAAGGGGAGGGGGTGTCCCCGTTTCGGGTCAGTCTGAAGGTAGCACACCATCAATTATTCCACCATTGACTTACACCCTAATTTGAGTCCGTTTCGTGGCCCATGGACCTTTGTAGAAGCTTTTAATGGGCACAAGCTAACCCTCATATGAAAGCTCAAGAGTAGGCCTTTCACAACAATTTCAAATTTGTGAACCATGACCGTTGAGATTTTGAGCTAAAAGGCCTGTATAATAGAGTGGTGGTTCCTTTTTTTTTACTCATTCAAAATGTCGTTATGCATCGCGGAAGGATATATTGCAAAAAAGTGCCTGAAATACCTTCAATTTTCTTTATTTTTACAGAATGAGTACTTCAACTACTTTCCTACCACATACACATCACAAATTGAACACATCGCTTCATTAACATGGTCTAATCTGTCCCCAAAAAGTTTTTCTAGGGTGTTAATTTCGTAGGGTAACCTCCGCTGGGATTCCCCTTGAATTAGTGGTGTGCTGACTGAATAATTGAACCTGCCACGCGGGTCACCAAACAATAGACTATATCACTGTCACTTTCGTGACATTTCTTGCTCAAATTGAATGTTGATTTTATTTAAATATGAGAGTGCAATAAAATTGTCGTGTTTCTTTTGTGGTTGGAAAGGTTGGCGTCAATGGTTTCTTCGAGTAATTGAATTTGAAAAAGTTCAGTGACAGCAAACGATGTTTAGTGGGTCTGTGGTTCTTGTGTTCACATTGATGCTATAGTTCTTCACCATGGGTATAGGGCACTACATTTTATTTCTCTTGGGTCGGTTGTTATCCGGGTTTGAAATTAAATGTGGAAGGGGCTCTTGAAAATGAGGTGCCGACGGCTACCACATATTCTGCTATGTTACTCATGGGCGTCAACAGGTAGTGAACCGGGGCATTCCCCCACTTTTGAACGCGGAGGGGACTGTCAGGCGGAGGGGACTGTCCTCCTTCCATTTCACCACCTTTTTAGAGATCTCCCCACTTTTGAGAGCCGTCGACGCTCTTTGCTATCATGCATGTCATTACTACGAGATATCTTTCACCTGTGACCATCGTACCGAGTAGTGTCGCCTGCATATCATTAACACGCCAGTATATGGCGGGGTGGTTCGCCATTAATACCAAAAAAAATTTGTACTGTAAGTAACTGTCCGGCTTTTATCTTGATTTGCTGGGTGTGTTATAATCATAAGCGTAAGGGACCACGTCCCCAGGTTGGGGGACGGGGGTCCTTACAAAAAAAAAACAACTTGTGACATACGAAATGTGAACACACATAATCACATGTGGTAAGGCATATGAAAATGCATTAAGAAAATAGTGTGGTCATGATCGGTGACATGTGGTACTGGAACCGATTCGACACTCAAGACCACGTTTTTCCCTGCCTGATTGTCACACCTGGAAATCTGGGTCAAAGTTGGAAAACTGTGTCAAGTTGATACATGATGACAAAATAGGACAAAGCGTGACAAATTAATTCAGTGGAAGAAATCGAATTATGGAGTTAACTCAGCACCACACCTCTTTACGCATTTCCACACATAACCTGCTTTACCCGTGTCAAAACTTGTGTTTTGGTTTTCCATGCGGCATTACCTCATTTCCAGCCTGTGGCAGTGGTAATGCAGGTCAATGCGTGGCCTTTTGGAAATGCATGTCAAATGTTTTTAAAGACACACATTGTCATGAAAAAAATCACTGAAACTTCACAACACTTCCAATTCCACGACAGTTTTCCACAGTTGACACAGTATTTCAGGTGTGGTATTGGATCTTTTGCCACAGAATTTTTTGTAAGGGCCGGGGGCTGCATGGAACATTTATTGCCAGAAATATTAACGTATGATTCCCCCCAAAAGCATATATTTTGCCCCAAAATAGGAAATCGTCTCGTCGAATCGAAGTGGGGGGGGGGGGGGGGGGGATGCAGCTCCCAAGCCTCCTTACCTCGTACACCTATGGTTGTTATCATAGTCTTCATTCAGGTTTACTGCCATGACTAACTTGTATACGTGTTCCCATATTATTACTATTAGAAGTATTTCAGAGTAAAGTTTGCTCCGATGTTACAAACAAACAGGTTGCTTCCATTGAAATGCATTAAAAAAACAGTGTTCATTCAATGACCACTTGATCACGTGTGCCGTATCTGAGTTATTTCAAACCTTGAATCCTTCTATGGCAATTGTTTGTAAATATTTTAGCGCTTTAAAAGACGTCTGTTTTATGGAATTTATCAAGATCTTTCTCTCAGGCTTAACCTTGAACAAATTCCTTGACTCACAAACCTCACAAGCAGACCACACAATGGGCTATACAGGGGCGCATTTATTAGGGAAATAAGCAGATATTGTCCTGGATACCGCTGCTAGAAGGGTCCATCCATACAAAACATATAGTGTATTTACCCATTAGTTTACTTTGTATGAATGTAAACTGGTCAAAAGGAAAGTTAGGAGCTTACATGAAATCTTGTTTTGATTTCGTCGAAACTATAGGTAGTATCGTTTTATTAGGGATATTTTTTGACGGACGCAATTTACAAGGCTTGGAAAGTGCCATTCCTGGCAATATATGGAGCTTTTTATAATTTTTGGCACGCAACGCACCTACCCGATGTTACGTTTCGTTAAGAAAGTATAGACCAGTGTTTTAGCAACCCCAGCGCAACCGCGGCAACCGCACCCGATGGTGTGGGCCACCGAAGCCGAATTAAGTGCTAAGGGCGTACAAGGTCTAGTGCTAAACACGTTCCTGCGTAGTATTCCCTAATCATACGGCTTTCTACAAATTGCCTGTTATCTCGTGCACTGAATTTGAGTCAAATAACTTAGGCCAAATAACTTTTGGATTATTTTAGACAAAATTTCAACAGGCTAGCTTCAAGGTATGAAATCTCATTTTCACGTTTTAAGAGCATCCACCCACAAGAACAGTGCAGCTACAACCTAGATACCAGTAGCAATGGCTTTCCTAGCAAAAAAGAAAAAAATCAAGACCCGCATTGTACTCATATTATACCATTCTACCTTTGCACCTTGCATCCTATTATACCTGCCAGTAGAAACTGGGCCGTAAAACCTCATCTAACTAACTATACCTGCCAGTATACAAAGAACACAACTGTAAGCTTGGCCTAGGCTGATACGTACTACTTCACGTCCAAACGTACTGCAAAGTGAAATTAAGATATATGTGGCTGCATCATTTGCAAAGAAAGTGCCGCCTCTTCTAAATAAAAAATGTCATCATGTTCTCAAAGGAAAGTCATGTTCCGTAATTCCATTTCATGTGCGCGTAACCTGTATTAGACTATTCATCAATGCATACCTGAGATAAAGCATTCGATAGAGGCTTTGTCTACGTTGCAGGCTGTTTGTCATATTCCTTGGTCAGTCCCATTCCTATATTTGGGAAGCCTTAAGAGGGTCTGAGCAAACAGAATCCGTTCCAAGGGGTAACAGTGGCGTTGTAATGACTTCATCAGTGAAATGCTTTGTACTGTAAATTTACATACCAATGTGTTCATGTTTATAGATGTACCCTGTACTTCGGTCCGTATAAGGGGAGTTTTTTGCCCAATCGCCTAAGAAGATTCCTTTTCGACACAAAACGTAGCTATGAAAGAAGACAACGCTTTGTAATAAGAAGTAAACGCTTTTAACATGCCACCAATTGCCTAGACACGGGGAGGTACCCCAATATATTTCCAAAACTTGAAAAAAAAATGAGCCAAAAAGAAATTCAAGCTATAGATTTCTGTACTGAGTAGGGTGAGGTGTTTTAGACTGAGTGATAGATCTAATTTTCATTTTATATCACAAGTTATTTTCAGACTTTCAGAATTTTCGCCAGTTCGTCGCAAACCATCAAAATGTTCAGGCGCTCCGCTCCAGCGTATTCTCAGTATTCATGGTGAGGGTTTTACATATTAAGGCAGATTGCTCTTGTGTTTAAGACTTACCATGGAGGAACACAACACAAAAAATAAAAAGCTTTTTACGAAATGACTAGGCAGAAGAATCACCTTCTGTTTGGCAGATAAATTGTTTAGGGAATGGAAAGTGTCGCAATGTATAGCCTACATGTAACTTTGGTCGTGAAAATAAGTTTTAATGCAAAATTTTGGCAGCCTGAGGTTTCGCGCATTCGTCACGGTTCGCACTTCATAACTCATGACCTTAATAGGGCAAAAATATAAGGAATTATTCTGATCAAAACATTTTTCCAAAATAGAGAGATACCTCTACAACCTCTGTAGAGAGTGTGCATTATGAGCGGGATCTTTGAGTAATCAAATTTGTAGCCTGATGTGAAAGATTTGAAGTATGAATTTGTGTTTATACATTATTTCAAAACATTTTTACACTCCAAAACACTTTGGTCAAATTGACCAACGACTGGGTCAGCCATGCACCGAACCAAACTTGGTCAAATAGGGTGACTAAACTATGGTCAAATTTGACCACTTATTGTCAGATTTTACCATAGAGTGGTCAAATTTGACCATAGTTTAGTCAAACCATTTGACCAAATTTGGTTCGGTGCATAGTTGACCCAGTGGTTGGTCAATTTGACCAAAGTGTTTTTAGAGTGCACAACGCGCTTCGATACGCTTTATTATTTGATGAAGCAATAAAAGGCGATCCCGTTTCTTAATACAAACTTGGTCTAGAAATGATGACACGATTTGGTGCTCAACTCTGTATGACTTTTCCCGATAAAAAGTGGTCCCGAGCAATGTTAGCGCTAGGCTTCAGAATTTAGGAGAGAATTCACTCCTTAAAAAGAAATTTAGGAGGAATTTTCATTTTTAAAATGGAGGAATTTTGTTAATTTGTACTTTAACCTGAACACATTGGCAAGTAAATGGATGGGCGAATTTTCTTCAAGAAATTTAAACTTTGAGGGATTTCGGGAACCAGGTGCGGGAATAGCGCAGTCGCGCACCTTAGCGCAAACACTGGTCTCAAGTTAATTCGGGGTCCAATCTTACATTGAATCATCTCCCCTTCGCTAAATCATTTCTTGTTTCCCTTACAAACATCTTCCGTTTCAAAATTCATGGAAAATAGTGTTGACTTTCTTAAAGCAGATCTCACGCAAGCATATTTCGGGCTTAAAGGTTAAGTTGTGTATGGTAGACGGTATAGAATCTTTTTTTCCTCATAATTTAGTTTAGTAGAAATCTCCTAGCAAAGGTCACATCATGTCGCCAAACGTTACACAGCTGTAGGTTGGGGAAAAAACTAGGCCTAACTTATCAAACCTCTTTCTCCTACTGTCTGACTTCCTTTCTTTCTAAGGCGCCATGATTTTATAGTTACTATTAGGACCCCACCGTTGTATTGTGCTCTACTTACAGTTTTGTTCAATATTTGTTTTCTTGCTTTACAACTCTAACGCATCTCAGAATTGACAGTTTAACAAAGTATGAAATGAAAGCAGTCCATTTGGTAGTTTACGAAAATAAAAGGACAAAAGAACAATCCACCGACAGGTTGCATTTTCAAGATCAACATGGACTTAAAGCGCTTGCAGCATAGGCGTAGAAGGGGGGGGACATTGTTTCAGACCGCTATCCTGAGAGGTTTAAGGGTAGGGGCTGATCCCTCCAATTTTAAACATTTGATGGTCCTTAGATGCAATTCTGTGCAACATACAAATTTTAAGGAAAATTACAGCAAATTGTTGACATTTTCTCAGCGGGAACAAATGAGCGGTTTTCGTCCTTGAACTGAGGGGAGCGGAATTCTTCCGCCCCACCACATATTTGGTGGGGAAACTTTGGTTCCTGCATTCCCCGCTTCCTACACCTATGGCTTGTAGTAAAATAGACTTACGTAATCACTTACACACCTGTGAATTGAATTACATATTCCTCAGTACCGCAAAGAACTTTTTCGGATAGATAGTTACCCTGCATGAAGGTAGACACATTTTACCATGGAAAGGGCACTGGAATAGCAATTTGCCTTCGTCTTCAAAGCTAGTTATTTTCAGCCAGGGGTCCCCTTGCCTGGTTCGTCTGTTCGTATCATACATTTTGTTCCCTGAACTAGTGTGAAGCTTAAAAGCGACCACAACACATCGTTTTACTCAGTTCCACCTAGCGTCGCTTGCGCTACTGCATCTGCCCTATCTAGGAAATTGATCTCTCTCAAATAGGGTTTGATTTTTAACAGTTAAGTAAAAACTTTTTAATTAAAAGCTACCCGCAAACAATACATTTAACCTAAACAAGTAAGTCACAAGCTCAAAAGAAGCACTAATGGACGGCAGGGTCACTGGGTACTCTTAAAACATACTGGTGCAAATTAATCAGGATAGGGGTCAATAGTTTTCCATACATTTCCTGGTTAAAGTTACCAGGAGATCCTGTTCAAATTTAACCAGGAAAATGTCAAATTTTGACCAACTTGAAGATGTTATAAAGAGTCGTTACTTTAACCGGAAAAAATGTTTGTCTGACCCGGATTTCGTGGTCACTCCCAACCAGGAAATGTATGGACAACTGTTGACCCCTGTCCTGGTTAAATTCAACCAGGATGTTTTTAGAGTGTGCCGTCAATACCAACCGCCCTTCCCCGTTGTCTGCTTGCTATCTCAAGACAGCTATGATATATCAGAAAAGCAGAGCAAATCACGGAGTTTGAGTTAGAATAAGTTTTTTTTTCTACTAAGCGAACAAATATATTATATAACACTACTCTCGCCAAACTACCGATTTCCATGGCTGACATTTCCTTCTTTTCTCTTTTTCTCTAATTCTCCAGTTTCAGAAGCAGATTTTGGGTTACAAAGATGAAATGTCGTCACTTACCTCACGAAAGTCACCTTAAATGGTATGTATACTGCTCAGTTGTTCTCCTTTTACAAACTTAAAGCTTTAGCCACCAAAATTCCTCCATTTAATAATAAAAATATATTACAAGGAAGGCTATGCTTACTGTGAAAATACTGCGTCAAATGCAAGTATAGAACAAGCACTCGTAAAAACTGGTAGGGGGTAATTCATTCTCCTAATCAGTTTCTACTTACACCAGTTTCTAGTCTCAGTTGCCCCGTCTTGCCCCACCCTGCCTTACACTACCCTCTAAACCTGCGCTTGATGCTAAAAAAGTACAGAGCCAGTCACGATGGAATGGTTGGGCGATAAGAAAAGAGGTTACTCTACTTTCTCTTGAATTATGACTTTTAAAGTTTTCTCACCTCAACCACCATTGCTTTCTTGATTTTCTCTTATTGTAACTTTGTGATTGTGCTTCCAGCTGCAACAATCACCGTGTCTCATCATCATTAATTCTACAGTTTTAACAAACGTAGTTGCCGAACAGTATAGGACTAGCTAAGGAGATGTAGCCCCGTCACTCAATAAATCTCAGGATTCAAAGTTTATTCCAGAGTTTATCATGAAAAAAAGTCCTTAATGCAACAACTTAATATTACTTTAAAAAGCAGAGATTCAAAAGCTTAGAGGCTCAACACCGCCTTCTCGGCAACCCTACCATCCGAGAAAGCTTCTGACCGACCTCGCAGTTTAACATCATTAAATGTCATAATATAAATGTAAGGCTTAGGATAAATGTATCCAATATATTTACACATATAAATACACTAGTAAGTTACCTTACATATTGCAGTATCTCAGTGACTTTAAAAAAATATCAAAGAGAAAATAATTGTTACATAAACTGCAGGTTTTCTTTACAGGTTGATCTTACTATTGTTCGCAAGCACAAATATCTCCTTGACAACAGGATTCAGACACTTTGCTAACCATGTTGGTAAGTTTGTCGATTTTTGTTTTCTCTGATTTCTTCCTTCAAGACACATTGTAAAAGTCAAAGTAGTGCTTACACAAGAATGGGAAACACTGAAGCCCCCTGAAATTTTAAGAATACAGTTACGTCACCGTAGGCAGTTATTTTCTTCTTTTTCATTTTATTTCCAAATGTGTTTAGAACATCTAACTAGTTTGCAATTGAAGTTTTAAAAACGTTTGAACATGGTGAGTGAGGACACACCTCCCAATGCACACCCCTTCAAGAGACAAAGCGTTTTCCCCAAACATTTCTCCTGGAAAATAAACTCTAAAATCTAAATCAGCCTCTCGTTCAAGAGTTAGAAGGGTTTGTATTTCTCTCCAGGAAGTCGGTTCCTTATCATCTGATGATGGACGAAAAAAGAGAAGAGAACCTTTCCTTCACAATCTGCAACAGAAAGAGTTCAAACGGAAGAGAGCAACCATGGCGCGCCGAAAGGGCCACCAAATATGATGCGCGCCATAAGCAACCTTTGCAAACCTCAAAACATTCACGATTTTCATTTTACAATCCGCAGAACGAATACCAAGCGAGGTTCATCTGTTCTTTTCAAAATTTGAAGATGACGTCGTGAGCACGAACAGACACAAAAGAGCGGAACCATTTGGGGACCAAGTTCGAGCCTTGGAGGATTTCATCCGTTTTGATCAAAACTCAGCAGCGTAAGTTATCTTCAGATACCTGTATCCCCCTCTCCCTCGGGTAGCATCAGAGGCATTTAGCAGGATAAGATGAGGGCTCATGTCATACCTTATTCAGAAGTAAAGGTGTTACTCCCACATGACTGCTTGTCCATGTAACCACTGTGTGACACAGTGTACGCCATATTGAATAACCAGAAAGCCCAAAGGCTTAGCGATTCCTTGAAGAAAGGGGATGCTTTGTTGCACTGTGGTCTATCCTTAAATTTATATTTCTTGACTGTATCATTTTTTTTTACCATGTTTTAACAGTTTGGCTCCTGCTTACCTCATTTGACCTTTGAACCGCACCTAAAATAAAAAAAAAATGCAAAAAGTGATTGATGTGAACCCGGGCTGTCTATGTGAGAAGCCGAGCACTACGACATCAAAAAACTCGTTTAATAAATGTTATTTCTAATCATGCTTCGGTCACAACATCCTTCACAAGTGTTCATATAATTAGGTTATTAAAATCAGAATAATTACTGTAACAGTATTGCTTGTTAAAAAATAGTTTTCTCTCTAATTACATCTTACGAATGGCACAAATACTCAGCCCTAACTTTACGACGGTAACAAAACGCAGGACACAATTTGGAGGTATCCCCACTGTCTGTTTAGTTAACGAGGTGATCAGAGTTTCACCTTCGATAACCCCAGATGACCAACAAACCCAAAGGGTTCTCTCCCTCTCTTAAAGTGACAAATCTATATTCCAAGTATTAAAACTATCCATCTCCCCTGTCTTGAAATATCAGTTGGTCTTTTACCTCGGATGACCTCAAATGACCGCTGACCTAAATAAAATGATGTACAATATGAAAAGTGCCCATCATTGCTATCTTGAGATATCTTGTTTACAAGATTTTTTTTAAGAATTCCGTTTTTCACCTTCGATAACCTCAGATAACGTTTAACCTCTGCAAAAACCAGTAGGGCCCATATTCTGACTATGATGCATCGACATACTTGCAAGTATGAACAGTATCCATACTTCATTCATACCTAGGGCTATCGTGTTTACAAGCCAAGTATCACATACACACACACACACACACACACACATATATATATATAAATACAATATACACCCAGTTTATGGACTTATAGCTGCAACTCCGAGTTTCATGCGATCTTCGCA
>WURT03460675.1:0-42384 GCA_009936505.3 Holothuria glaberrima | reverse complement strand
GGCTGGCGTAGCGCAAGGAGAGGGGGATCAGCAAATAGGTCAGAGAGGGTGGGGTCGTCTTTGAGGGATGCAAAGGAGTGTTTAAAGGACGTGCAAGACTGCGGATAAGGGGGTGGTATTCAAATGCAAGGGGTATACCTTTGTCCGGAGTTTTGATTTTATAAGTTAGAAGGTCATGGCGATTGATTAGAGCGGTGTTGGGAATACCCTGTTTAATGATCCGGATAGGGTAGCCACACGAAAGAAAGTATCCGTCCGGTAAGGGAGGAGATCGAACGGTCGTAGTCAACCGGGTCAGAGCAAATAAGTTTGATACGAAGGCATTGGCTGTAAACAATCGACCTTTTGAGATTGGCATAGTTTAATATATTTGTTTGAAAGCTATTCCTCATATATGGTACCAATCTATCAAAAAAAAAAAACGTTTAGTTCAAGCAGAACTAAACGCATTTTTTTCTCATTCCAAACTGTCGGCTACGATGCAAAGCAGAGTTTATTGTTTTCTCATCACACTAATTAAGGTATTCCACTAAGAAGGCCATCTGATACTGTCAGTTGTGTGATTCAGAGGTAAAAGCACAGCTCCTTTCCACCCCTTAATAAAGCGAGTGAACAGTTTGCTCATAGAAGGAATGTTGTCATTGGCTGAAATAGTTGAAATATTCATACGTTTACATTTAGCTCCTTTTTATCTGTAACATCAACTGGCTCCAACGAATCTTAATATTCTCGCATGCCTAGAGATGTTCCAAAAGACATGAGATCAAATCACCAATGATGTTAACAGCTCACTAAAGTACCATGAAAAGTAAGCAAATGGTATTAAAGTTCAACATTCCTAGGATAAAAATCAGTTGCATGAAAAAAGCACAGTGCAGAATCGTCAATTCTGAAAATAGCGGAAATGAGATTAAAGAGAAAGTTGTGAGGTTAAAGTCAAGGTAATGAGATACGCAATCTTTATTTTGACCTTGAAAGTTAATACGGAAAACATTAAAAGTAGCCTTAAAGTATCAAAAGTCAGAATCTAGACTATTCAAGCCACAAAAAAAAAAAGAAAACAAGTCACAATTTGGAGTTTCTAAAACAAAAATCTGACTTGGAGGCTACGTGTCACAATAATTGGATCGTTAGTCAAACTCAGAACTCAGATTTGCAGTCAAAATAAAAAAGGTTCCTGTTAAAATAATAAGACTTAAGCAATACTTTTACTTTGAAAGAGAACGTTGTGGCAGTTTGAGTATGAAACAATCAGAGACAGGATAATTGCTTAAATCATTCGAAAAATGTTGAATACTAGCCAATCGACCAGTAGAGACGTCCTTGACAACGGTTGCTGTTGCTTGCAGTCATACAAACAAATAGTATAAAACAATGCATTTATGACGGCCAGGCTCCTGATTCATACGACAGGGTAATCCAAAAGTTCAGACGCAAAAGATATTGTATTGTAATTACCAATAGCGTCAGTAGTTGGATAAGTACTGCAGGCTTAAAACCATGTAATTTTAGCTATTGCCCATTCCACAAATAACCTCTGTGTAATTAATCTCAGCCTATAAAACGCTCGTAAATCCGTCTCAGTAATTGGACATGCATGGTTATTTCTGACACAGTGGCAATGCACAAAATTTGATATTTACCATTACTTTTTAACAGATTGAACACTGGAAATGTCGTTTTTTCATGACATTAATGTATTGCTATCAACTCTGCAAAAGTAGATTTATGCGAAGGTGTTTGTAACACTGCATTGCAGTTGCCGCAGAAAATCCGCAAAAACGCCTCCGAGATAAATTTCTCTGTTGTTTGAAGTAACTAGACAGATATCTTTAAAGACATATATATGTTTTAGGGGATTGAAAAGTTTCTTTCTAATACACATTTTCAGGATTTTCGTCGTGATATATTAGCGCAGCTACACTAACTGAGAGTTAAGTTATGTAAACCTGACTTGTTGGATGTAGTGTCTAATGATCCTAACGAGCAAATCAGATATAGCGCCACCCCTTTATTGTGTTGAGCAGTATTCCAGAAAACTTTGAAGTGTTTGCTAAAGCATAAAGAACTAAGCCGGGTAATCCAATAGCAAAATAAGATGATTGCCGGCAGGATAATTCATTACAGTCAGTGACATCTAGTAATTGAAACATATACGGTCAGTGTATAGCCAGATAAGTTAAAAACTGATTTAAGGCACAGTATCTAATAATGTTAGCCATGTTATAAAACATGGCCGATTGACCTTACAATTATATATAAAATACAGTGATACGTATGTTTCCATTTGTTTTAAAACGTAATGTTACATTTTGATAGGAACATACATTTTGACAAAAATTTATTCAGCGTCAAGATAGATATGCTTTATTAAATCCTCAAACAAGAAGATGACATGTATGTAGTAAAATGTTGCAAACAAATAAAACAATAAATTTCACAATATAATGGTAGTATGGAGAGAACTGAAATACCTACGTTAAGTAACATAGAACATACTTAAACGTAACCTCTTTTTATCTGCGCGACCTTTATCTATAGGTTGTTGTTAGTTTTAATACTTTATTAGTAACGTTATTTTAACTTTATGTGCTTGTATTACACGTGTCATATTTCTCGTAGCACAGAGAAGGTCAATTTCCCTTGTTCTAATATGTTATAATCTGCCATTACGATTTGGTGGAGTTAAAAGGTGATGTTTTTCGATAGAGTGACCATGGAGATGGTTTTTCAAAGTTAGCTTCCTCTCAGTTTTCGTTTAGGATTGTCAAAGTATTTCAATAATAACCACTGTGTGAATCTACGTGTTATTAAAGGGGAAATATTGCGCTTAAGATGCACCAACTAAGGATAGAAAGAAAATACCTTAAATCATTATTACACCATTCAGTCTCACCAATAAACTCTAACAATAGCTTCATCTCCTCAAAATATTATGCGTTACAGGAGTAACGAATGTTGCATCATTTGAACTTTTGACAGTTTGGGTGAACAAATTACTTTTGTGCAACAAGTAACCTTTTTTTCATGTGAGAGCCCCATTTCTTAAAAAAAAAGGCTATCGTGCTGCCTTATTTTGAATCGTCTATCATTTTGTATCTATTAATATCCGTATAAAATATGAAAATATTTTATTACACAAACGCAATATTTCCCTTTAAGCTTCTTACATAGAGTTGTCGGAATATTGAACACTGGACAAAACAGTGTACACAAGATCATTTCTTAAACTTGATGGGCAAGAAGCGATATTCGCCCTATACCTCATGCAGCAACGATTTGAAATTGATTTCGAAGAAGTAAATTTGCTGTGTTACCTCCCAATCACGTACTGGACGCTTGCAATGGTCAATGCATCTACCCCTAGATGTCTTTGATGCAGACACCTGCATTTCACAAAGGATGAAACGATGAGGAATTCGTGGTTTGCAGTGGTACACTAAGGCTGCTACATAATGTTTTTTCACGCCCAGATTGAGAAGTAGATTTAGTGTATTTTATATAAATCGCTTTGTTTCGATGTTTGTTTTTAAATTGTTCCAATCTCACATGTCAGTACAGGTGATGTACATACACAAATAAAGTAGGGTACCCACAGAATGCAGCCATATTGCTTGTCAGTCTTTGGTGTTAACTGCTTGAAAAGAATAAAGGGCACATATATCATCCAAGACTGTACGACTTACACCTTCCAAGAGCTTTTAGTCATTCCCCCAATTTAAAAGAAAAGCAATCGTCTAGTTCAACATCTTTAAAAAAAGCAGCAGTATATTGTTTGGTTTTAAATTGCATTAAGCCTTTTCCACGTTCTTCTGTGAGTGTGATATCTGCTATAGAGATAGATTTGCACGAGTTATCATTCACCATTCACATAGATACTATTGTTTGAATATACGTCATTCAAAATTTAGTCACCAATTCAAAACTTAGTCACCAATTGTTAAAAGAGATATTGGGATATTTTTCAATCTTTTTATGGTGACGGAGTAGCTCTCTTAATATCAAAATAGAGGCAAAGAAGTTAAGGAAGTAAATTGGAGTACATATACTTAAACGCGGCTACTCATGTCTTTCAATATTCAATCTTTTAGGATAGTTTCGATAGGAGGATTACTTAAAATAACTTTTATCGTTATTTTAACGCTTGAGTTATGTTGATAATTGTGTAATGAAGTGCTACCTTTACACTTTCTATTTTAGCAGTTGTACATTACGCTTCATTTATGAATACATCGATAAAAGCAAAACTTTCCGTTTTTCCCCATAATGAAATTTAAAATAGAAAGTAGTGTACTAACAAAGTTTTGTAAACATCTCTCTGAGAATTGGTTCGCCTTATACCTGTTCTTAAGGAAGTAAACTGTACTGTATTGACACGGAATCAAGTTCAAGATTGTTGCCTCTGACCAACAAAGAATTTACTAACAAAAATAAAAAGGAAGATAAAGAGTAAATTTCTAAAACTTGCACTGCGTTTTCAAAATTATTAGTACTATCTACTACCCCACTGCCCTAGGTTCTTTAATTGGATGAATACCACCTCCAACTACCATAACAAGACGTTTCCTCTTCTGTTTATCTTTTTCATTGGGGATAAATGGTAAATTGATTTTAAAGATGGATTCAAAGTAATTTGAGGTGTTAGGCATAGTATTATAAACTGGTAAAGATATGTAAGAAATATATACAATACAAACAAAAATATTACATGATGATATTGCTACAGGAATGAACGGCTGAATTTCGGAGGAGATACGTGATAGCAGTAGAGGTTTGAATGTGCAAAAATAAAACCACAAAAAGGTTTTCTCCAAAGCTTTTGAGCAATACTAGCGCTTTCATGGATGTTATTGGGTTGGCTTACTTAGAGTGGGTTTCTTCAGAGTGTTAATTACGATGGGGACATTGTGACAGATTTTCCGCTTGGTAGATGCTGTCAGTACCGACAGCACTTGGGCCTCACTATGCATGTCCGCTGGCCCTTTCAAGGAGGGATGGTGTTCATCTTTCTATACAGTGTGGCCGCCATGCTTTGGTGATGGGGGGGGGGGCACTACCGATGACGCGTAAATTGTACCCATTGTTTATGTGCTCTGCGTTTTTTGTACAGCAATGAGGGTCCTTCCCTTGTCACGACATAAAGTTGCCGTCCTGAGGGAGGGATCTAAGGGGAGGGTTGTCCCCCTCTTCGAGAAAGTTTTGAAAAATTAAAATTAGGTGTCCCTATATACAATCTGGTGCAACATATGCTAACGTTCAAGTAAAATTTTCTGTTAAAGAATTCTACGCGTTTTAAGTACAAGAAAAACAGCATCAGTGAGGAGGGCCCATGGCCCAATGGCCTTCTAAATACGCCACTGAATGCTTATCACCTGACATCCAAATCATATTATAGAGTATGATGCCGAGCACTTTACAACTGTCGTATTTTTACTAATTTTGAACGAAAATCTTGACGAACAGCAAACTTCCAGCAATGAGGAATGGGCTGGAGGGAGAGGTGCAGGAAGGTGTTATTAGGCCTTCCTGATAGGTATACCAAAAGGGGTGAAGGACTAACAAGGGCGTTCCAGAATGCTTTTTCGTTGTCTGTGTATTAACAATCACCATGTACACCGATAATAGATGCGCGCAAAGCGCTCGGTAAAAATTTCTGAAAAATGTATACGCCAAGGACGTGCTTTCAAGTTTCCACAATCATGCTTCAAATTATAATGAAAGATCCCATATTGATGCGAGGTCCCTATATGTTTGGAGATGAATCTCCGGTTTTTTAAATTGTTGGGATAGGAATAGAAAAGGTAGCATGAAATATTACCTTCATAATGGCCATGAAATGGAACACAAACCGTGATGCATGCACGCGAAGCGCGCCGAAATGTATCGTTGAGTAGGATTTCCACGACAAACCCTGCATTCAGAATCTGCATAGGAACACTTCAATTGCCCAACAAACATACATACCACTCAAAAAGCTAGTCTTTTGTCATGTAATTCGTACTAAACAGCTTTGGACTTTTGTTGCAGTGCTTCTCTGGCAATTTTTATCAGAAAATATTGGTAATAAGATCAACATTGTGATAAGGTTTGAAGCGCACGAAAATTTGGAAGTTTCAGAAGGATTTGCGAAATCCTGATAGTTTGAAAAACATTTGTGATAGAAAGTGACTACAATAGATACATCACTCGGTCGAAAACACACCCCCCCCCCCCCCCCCCGTGCCGGCGCCTATGTTCCTATAAGTTAGAAAATACTATTCCAATCAAGCACACAAAGAGGTGCATGGTGCATCTGCTTTACAACTTCGGCCAAGCCGAAAGACTGGCTGTCAGTAAAACATTACTACACACACTCCTTCGTCAAGAGATCCGAAATATTGTCTGACAGTCTTGTCTTTAACTGCATGCCAGTTCTGCCACCTTTCAGGTAAATGAAAGTTAACGTTGAGCTGCTCTTTTCTTTTTGTTTGTAATATAACCTCAAGCATGGTTTACAAGCATTATTGACAAAGTTCATTTCCTGACAAAGTTTCGATTGATGTTAGCAGGAAATGACAGTATTACACTATGTCTTGCTCTGTGTCCTTGTTTTGCATGCAGTTAAGTATTGCTTCCACACCCAAAGATAAAATCGACGCTCTAGGAGGGCGGCATTTAGGCAAATTTAAGGAGTTGCAAATTTTCTCATTTTTGGCAATGTGGCGTGCCTTAATAACTCTTACCAAGCATTATGAAAACAGCGATGTCTAGATAATTTGATTATAGGTTTCCATTTATATGGATGTAATGTAAGATAGGATTTACCTTCAGCATTAAATGCAAGGAAGTCGCTCTTGCTTTGTACCTGTGACGAAAATGAGGCCCATGGTGTAGATTACAGAGTTTACTGAAGTATTGGAAAAGGATTTGAAGAGGGAGAGGGGCTTCTTGGAAGGCTTCACCTCTGAAGGAAGGGTGGGACCCCTCCGACATGCAAGTTCGGGTTTGCGTCATTTACAATGCTGTTAATTTGCTTTTTAATGGCAATGGTCATGACATGTATAGTACTTAACGACAAGGACTATTTGATTAGAGTAATCAGATATTTGCATTTGCAGATATAATGTGCAAACATGGCTCGTTTACATAAGATGGCATTTAATAGCCAGGACAAGGAAAATTTCTACCACAGTTGTTACATGGATCTTATTAAGATTGGTGTCAAGATGAGAGAACATTTTACCTAACTGCCTGACGTTGGTGTCAAGCATATCCCACAAAAGGGGCTTTCAAAACATTATGGTTTAAGCACGCAGCCGAAAAAGATAATAGTAAACAACAACAAAAATGATATCCTCATGCGATAATGTTTAAGAAGTCGTGTATGCAGTAACAAAAACGTGTTCGATTTGAACTTATTCATTTCGTTTGCAATTCTGTTGGAAGTTTGATGAGTATCCACACAACGCTCTTCCAAGACTTTGTGGTTGTGTCGATTAAATTTTATGTGACATTCATGTTCAAGTGACGGGTTCATTTGGAAAGAATGTGTATTACGTATATGTTAAACTATAAATTAATAATGTAAAGTCGGGATGTATATTAAATTCAACACCTTGTAAACTTTTCATGCCATAAACATTGATATCATTCTTAGAATGATTATTGCACACCGTCTGTGATATTTTCGTTTGCGGATGCAGAGCTGTAACCGATCCGAAGGCATTTGACTTGAATCATGCGTAACAATGTCGCCACGGTTCCCAATAGTTTTCGACGACGACCGTGAAGTTACACAATAACTTCATAGTTTGAACTGAAGCAAGCAAAAAATTTTACCTTCATACTAGCAACAGCTGCTTCTCCTTACGGTTATACACTTGAAAGTTAAAATTTAGTTTGAACCCACTGGGTACATCGTTTTGTATTTGGCACTCAAGCCTTGCAGTCTCGTTTCTACGATACGGTTTTCTTTTGTTTCATGTTTTGATCATGTTTTGTTGTTTCTTGAAAATGAATTTTACTTTGTATGTGAAGGAAAAAGAAAGCCTTCCAGACTTAAAAAAACAATGAAGTTTTCAGAAAATATACAAAAGTGTTAATAGACGTAGCAAAATCTCGATAAAACATTATAAAAACTACATGAATCGGACATGAACCTTTTGATATGTTCGAACAACGTGATTACATTTTTAGTTTCACTTGGCTTTTCCTTGATTGGATTTCGTACACACCTTAACTACCCTTTGATGTACTTAAGGAATAAATCGCATTTGTCGGACTATTATTGGTGAATAAACCGTGGAGACTCCAAATTTGACAAAATAACGGACGAGGCGCAGCCGAGTCCGTTATTTTGCTATGTTTGCAGTCGAAATGGTTTATGAGACAATAATAGTTCGAGAAATGTGGTTTATGCCTATTCTACCACCAAAAATCTGTAAAAAACTTCATTTTATCAGTTTTTACGTTTACTGATCGTGTGTTGTGGAATAATAGGTCAGTGTTTAACCAATCAGAATGCAGGATTCTCTATAACGGATGGCTAGGGGTGGTAGAATGTTCTACTAACTAAACAAAGGACTATAGATGAATTGGCAGATTAATCTCGACGGGGTGATAAGAAACAGTACATAGAGTAATGTGCAGTTGATGCTAATTTGCCACATAATTAAATTTGTACTTTAATATCTTTATGCCTAAAACAACAAGGATGGATTTGGTTCCATCACTGTGGCTGCCATTTTTATATTTTTTTCAGACATAATGCTAATACTAACGCTCTGGAGGGAATTTCTGCATTTTTTCCGTTTGCAAGGTTCATAAGAGTAGTCATTTATAGTCAAGGGTAATTCACTAAGCACGAACACCACACCACCATAAACTCAACATGGTTGAAGGGTGTAAATATACCCCGTGATATGTAAAACAATAGCAGTACACTCTCTGACAAATGAAACCTAAAAACCACCATGAAAACATGATTATTTTCAAAATGGTTGCAAAATTTGTTGAGGCCAATATTCTCTTCATAGACATTTAACAGTCTCCCAACTAGATTATCACCACCTCTGATTGATAACAAAATAGAAAAGTCTTTAAGAAGGCCAAAAAGATCAAATTTAAACCAAAAGACTTTTTCTTTCTTTGTCCTAGTAATCTGTTGACTACACTACTTAGTTTGTGATCAAGTTACACTATTGTACACATTTATTTCATTTTTATTTCACTGACCTACCGTCGCGTTATCCTCAATAATGATCTTAAATGGTCGGGTAGTACAGAATGTAATAGGGAGATGTTGTAGAGTGTTAACTGTGTCTTAATAACACTAAAATAATCATCTTGTAATGTTACTGATACGCGTTATTGTAGATGAGTCTAATGCACAATCAGTCCGTCAATTCATACAGGCTGAGACAAGAGCAAGTGATGTTGTTGTAGCCTTATAGGTTTACTTTTCACAATAGGAGGGTTTTGGTTTACCTTGGAATCATTGCCTTTTTGTTGAATGTGTGAAATGGATTTTTTTTTAAATGGGCTGCCACTAAAAAACGGAGATGGATTTGTTCCGCCAGCTTGTCAGAATGTAACATTACTCTTGGGCCGATGTGATAGAGGGAAGGAGTATGCTCAGAGTCGTGTTTTGTCTTATGTGTTTGCATATACTGGCTTGAGTAGGGGCGGCCGATTCACATAGCTTTTACAGTTCTAACTGATAAAGGTGATATACTGTTATCAGTAAAAGCTGACTTGTGCTATAATTTCTTCGCATGGATCTAACTTAAAACTTACAACTCCAAAGTAAAATTTCAATGACAAGATGAACAAGAAGCAAGATAAAGAAGCGTAACAAGACTTGAATTCGAACGCGGTACACTGGAAGAATTCGAAGGCGATGCACTGTAGATGTCAGTATTGCGAGTTCATGCCCTATATAAACTATTGCCCTGCGAGCCGAGCTGCCGGCGAACGATTTTAAATATTATTAGTACAGATCTTATCTCTATGCGTACCCCTATCACTATCCGTGTCCGTACTACGTATATAACCCTATCCATATCCGTATCCCAACCACGTATATAACCCTATCCCTATCCCTATCGGTATGCTTACCTCTAAATTACACTCAAGTGCAGTATTAACTGTTCATGGTATAGTCCATGCGAAGAAATAATGGTACACCACCATTTACAGTAAGAACTGTAAAGGCTATGTGTATCGTGTACGTATCGGGTAGTAGGGGAGAAAGAGACCAGGTCAGCAAATGGCCAGGATTGCTGCTCAACAGATTGTTACTACTCAAACTGGACTTAGTCAAGAGATAAGCAATATCATGTTTACATATGTTCTTCTATCTAAGGACTAGGGCACCAAACTCGATCTCTATCCTCTGTTCCTGAATAGGTTTATAATACATACAGTTCATCATATCCCACCGTTTCTTCCTTAACTATCTAACATTCAAGTGGTGTTGCTGGTCTCCTTGTGATCACGGCGGACATGCTTTCGATATCCTCAAGATCAGCTCTTGGACTTTTTGTTCTTGGACGAGGCGAGACAGCTCACCCCACTGGTCCAAACACAAATTTTATTACAAAAGTCCTCTCTAAGTTTTCCTCAAAATTTATACAGTTTCTAACGACTTTTTTTAGTCAGCCGCCAATTATGCTTGAAGTTGATATAACCAATACTTAGTTGATATTAATAAAATAATGGCTTAGCTATTACAATCACAACTATAACCTCTATCACAAAAAGTTGAAGTCATTTTCTCTGGCAAAATGGCAGGCATTTTAGAATTCAGAAAGATCACAATTGAATGCTCTTTAGAAATGGTGCTTACCAATGTTTTCTATTAGTTGTCTAAGGAAGTCGAAAGACATGGTTGAAACTAATGTAGGAAACTTTGAATGGAATTCAAGACATCTTTTATAAGAACCCATGCATAGAAAGGAGTCCAATCTGCAAAATCATTTTTTAAGGGGGGGGGGTTGGGTCATCGCAAGTTGTGATGGCTTATCATTGATACGTATTGTGGGTCGGATTGTGAATGTACTTTACATACCGTGGGCGTTAACTGGATAATCCAGTTTGAAGACCATGGTGGTTCTAAAAAGATGCAAGTATCATTTTTCATAAGAAGAACAAAAAAATGTACAGTCTCAATTAGTTAGAGTTCAAGCCATTTTTATGTTGTATGATAAACCTAACAAGAATAGGCTTAATATTGATGTTATAATTTTGCTGTCATATTTCCGGTACTCAAAGTATCCGATTCATGTTCTTGATGGCAGATTGGTGGACCAAAATTTTCTGAACAAAAAACTATGAACTGTTTAACAGATTTTTCAACTGAGGTAGCCTTAACTGTGGAAGAAAGAATTTTGTTGCTATCGTATTAATATTATTTGACGTTACTGCCGTGGAAATGTCAAAACTTTGTGCGGTTTCGATTACTATGGGATTTCATCTCAGTTAAAGCAGGAAACATAAACGTTCTAACAGCAGAATCGACTATAGCGTTTGAAAGTGTAACTTGCAACTTCTCTTCATTATAAGAAGGCCATAGGACGCTTTGAAAAGAGACTAACCGTCTTTTTTCTACACGCTTTTGGAGGTAAGTTTATTTGTACAGTTGTAGCCTTGCACTAAGTGTGAAAGTTATAAAGCTACTGTCAATTAAAAAAACCAGCTGGGTGAAGTTACAGTCCTTCCCCCTCTCAAGATAAATAGTTATTACGAATATGTTACAAGGTAATGAATCCCTCTCTTGGGTCGTTGCGGTCAAAGAGAAATATTTAAGGAAGCAAGTACCAGTTCAAAGAACTACGTAATTGCACTGTTTGTACCTAACTTACTTCACAACTTTAATATTAAATGTCCGATGAACGGTATCTTTTATTACACCAGCTTGATTTTTAAAGGTTAAATGGTGTTGTTGAATTTTCAACACAAAAGGGGACGAGACGCTTCAAAACTTTTTGGTAAGTGCAAAGCTTAGGCGATGGTGTATTATGACAGTGTCGCTGAAAGAGTAAAAATGTAGTTACCAGTGACGCCTGCAGGGGTGGGGATCGGGTGTGTAACCCCTCGTCAAATCGTTTCTAATTTTTCCAACTTTTCAAATGACCCGAAAGGTTTGAAGGTATAGACTTATGTAAGGGGTGTATTTTTTTATTAAATGAGGAATGTATTCTAATCTATTTCTATCAAAAATCGTTGGCAAATTATCAAAGTTTTTGTTTAGACTTAGAAAGATTCTCTCGAGCTTCGCGCACTTTAACCTACGACTTACACACCGTCTGAAACGTATTTGTGCAAGATATACAAGTACAGGTTTTATTAGAAATGAAATCAATAGTTGAAACTTCTGCTCCCTCATATTTGTCATGGTTTACACTCGAAACCTGATAACCATTATAATGCGCGGAATCGTCCTGGCAAGGATAAATTTCCGAAAACTAGAGGTAGGCCTACAGTTCCATCCTCTTTTTTGTCATCTTTGGGTCAAATTTGTAGCGTGGTGGACAAGATGTGCACTACATTTATTGTCCAAAGAGCATTAGGTGTATTAGCATTAGGTGTATTAGAAGAGAATAAACATTTTGTAACCTGCCTATTAGTCCCCTGGTCCTTTTGTTATACCTTTTTCCCTTTCAGTAATTCTTCCCTACTGCAAGCTGTTCATTTGAGTTCCCTTTCAAAATTAGTAAAACATTAAACTTTGTGAAGTGTTCGGTGAGATGTCTTGATGGGTCATTTGGGGATTACTTAAAGGCATTATATCAGCGTCTCCAATCCGTGGTTAACTAGAGCTTTCCAGATCTTTTGAAAGTGAGTCTTACAGTAAAACCATTTGAGGGGGTTATATTGCAGCTATTATATCACTAAATAATGGTAATCTCAAAGGTGCAATTAGCTCAAAGCTTTTCAAAAGATTTTGCAATTTTGCATCTAAGTCACCTTAAACGAAAAATATTTTTTTCTCTCCTCCCTTTAACCCCTACCAGTACGGACGTTTTGCACTGCAGATAGAGACAAGTTCCAAGTAAAGTATCGTAGATACGCAGGTGCAGACGCACTTGGTTTATCAGAATCGAGATTACATTGTATCTTGTGATGCCCGAAACATCGAATCTTGGGGCGCCACTGGCAGTCAACACGATTTCCCTGTAGTATACTCTGATTGCTAAATGTGTCAGTTTATCCATCTGTTGACTTCTGTTTGGCAGATTTTTCAATTCAACTAGAATTGCATCATAGGAAAATAAAGCAAAGGAGAATTAATCTAGGTTGATACAATTTAGCCGATGTTTGATTATGAAGCTTGGTCAATTGCTTTTTTCCCAAATGAATCAGACTGGGTATCTGTTCAAATTACCAAGAAATTATAAGGTAATGCGAAGTAAACATATTTTTAAAACATCCACTTTGATGTTGCATTGGGCGCTTAATTAATACTGACAAAAGAAAAAAGGTCCGTATTTACCATTATTTGTTCGAAGAATGTCTTTGTTAAAAAATGCAAGCACAGCGACGTTGTAAGGACTGAATGTCTTTGTAACACAAACAAAGTCACACTAGCTTTTCAGTTAAAGAAAACTTGATTGTTTAATATTAATTTGGTTTGCCCCCCAGATTCCCGATACTACTCTAATAATGATTGGCGTGTTTATAATTCTGTGCACCTTCCCAGTACTTATAAACACGAACGGTGAGTATGTACGTTTTACTGACGTTTCGTAAAATTGAGTGAAACGTCTACTATTCTTTCATCAGTAATACGAAAACATTCATACTTCTCGACATAAAAAATGTATCATGTCACAAATCACAAAATAATCCTTCCTTCTTGCTATGGTTCTGTATTTGCAGGGAGTGTCAACAATGCATGCGGTGCTGTAGGCATTTGTACATGTTTTAACAAAGGAATACAGAATTTTGTGGTGAATTGCTCACACCACAATCTTGATGTAGTACCTCAGAAAATTCCGAATAACGTCACAGATTTGTGAGTTTTACTTTGTTTCAGTAATATTAAATACGTAATTAAATTAATTTCAGTCTTGCGTAGAGTAGGAGAGAAAGTCATTAAAAGAAATTTATCACTGTTGCTACTTTCACAATACCTAGTCTTATTGTCTTTTCTTTTTAGTTTCATGGTGTAGCATGATTATATATTGGACTAAATTGAGTCGACGAGCATACGATATATTGGCATGTTTATGTTTCTTTGTTACGGTCGATATAGCAGTTTTTCGGTTGCAGTTCATACATTTATGTTATAATGTAAAGAAAAGAGAAAAGCTCAGTCGATATGATACTGAAACATTCCAAGCAAGATCTTTGCTTTCTCTTTAAATCCCCTGTGGGATAGGAATTGTCATTTGATCCATTTCCTGCAATGAAAAACAAGGTGTCTTATGACAATACTAATATTTATTTGAAAAAAACAATAGATTTCGATACAGCATCTGAGTTAGGTCAGTGAACCGAATATAATGAACTTCCGCCAATGGGATTAAATATTGCTTCAGATAAAGGACACAAACAGTGATAAAATATACAGATTACAGGGTGCCTGAATTCTAATAGAACTATGAATCAAAATGAAATCTATTTTTCAAAGTCAATTTCTTCTTTGTGCTAACAGATAAAATGTTTCACTTTACACTTGCAATGCAAAGGATATTCTTTGTTAATAATGTGTGATGTCATTACATGCTCCCGAGGGCCCTGTTATGCCTGTGCGATCAGTGATTGATTGTTATAAACCGATATGGCGCTCTCAAACGTTCTTATAATATGCCAAGAAATGTAAAGGATATGCTTAAAACTTTACAGAATTTTATCGTGGAACCGAATAACTGAAATTCCAGGAACCACTTTGCAGAATATGACTCTCCTGAGACGCCTGTAAGTATTGATAGCCTATGAATTTTATTTTTAAGTTGTTACAACCGATAATGTAAAAAAAAAAATAAAAACCGATAATGTAAAAACAAGCGATAATGTAAAAGCAATTTGCCGATAATATAAAAAAGTCTTTGAACCGATAATGTAAAAAAAAAAATATCGATAATATTAAAACTCTCGTTTACCGATAATGTAAAAAGAATTTACCGATAATGTAAAAACTGTTCTAACGAAGATTTCATACGGTCCTACGTACATGTATGCATGTATATGTGGGTAAGTAGGTAGGTAGACATGTACAGTATGTATGAAGGTAACAAACTTTTTACCTCACCAAAAAGAATGTACCTACGATAAAAAATATCATGAAAGGAATTCAAGCATTTTATGACATAAAGGTAGGTTATAGTGATGGCGCAGCTATTTTGCATATTGTCTATTAGAGGGCGACCTCTAATAAAAACCAGATATCTCGAAAACTAAAGGATTGAGAATTATAATTTTAAATCATTATGTCCGAAAACCCAGGAGTGTTGTTATCGTTATTCTTAAGCTAAAGGAAGGTTATTCCCCTCACCCATTCTCCGCCCCAGAGTAAGAAGGGGGTAAAATCGAAACCTCACATTTGTTGCGTCCTAAAGGCCAATTGACCACACTGGGGCCATGTGTTGTGCATGACATTTTGACGGGCTAATCCACTGCCCACTATCATTTTGGAGATAGGGATCTTGTCCGGAGGTAAAGCGCAACTCGCCCCCAAATTAGTGAAAGCATATATGAAAGACTAAACTTTCACCAACATAACGAGTGCAAACGAAGCCATATTCCTAAATTCTTATTGGTAACCATCTAGTATTAGCACGAAAAGCTTTTGAAGAGCCCAAAATCTGCTCTAACTAAGTGACAATGCAACTAAAAATTGGGCCCTTTGACGGCCCGTTTATACAACTACGATCAAGATACGGTAAAACTAACCTCGGATCTGTGATCAGCGTGGTCGATTACCTTTAGGAGGCAACTTTTATCAAATGTGAGGTTTCTATTTCAGCCCCTTCTTCCTCTGGGGCGGGGAATGGGTGAGGTGGAATAACCTTCCTTCAGCTTGAATAACGATAACAAAACTCCTGGGTTTTCGGACATGCTGATTTAAAATTGTAAGTTTCTTAAATTGTAATTTTCAATCCTTTAGTTTTCGAGATATCTGGTTTCTATTAGGGGGCGCCCTCTGATGGACCATATGCAAATAAGCAGTGCCATCAATATGATCCACCTTTATGTAATCAAATATGTGAAGTTCTTTTATGATGTTTTTTTATCGTAGGGTCATTCTTTTTGGTGGGTTAAAAAGTTTGTTACCTACCTACATACCGTACATGCCTACCTACCTACATACACACATATGCACGCACACGTGTACGTAGGACCGTTTGAAATCTTTGTTAGAATATTTTTTTACATTATCGGTAAATTTCTTTTACATTATCGGTAAATTCCTTTTCCATTATCGGTAAACGAGAGTCTTTATATTATCGGTAATTTTTTTTTACATTATCGGTTCAAAGATTTTTTTACATTATCGGTAAATTTGTTTTACATTATTGGTTGTTTTTACATTATCAGTATTTTTTTCTTTTTTTCACATTATCGGTCGTTTTTACGTTATCGGTTAATTTTTACATCGGTTGTAACAAAAGTGCTTAACATTATATCAACATAACTTTACTGCTACCTGTTGTTACACCTTACCTTACACTATTACTTATACCACACACTATAGCTAAAGAAATCGTAATATTAAAATCGACTGATTGTCTATTGCTCCATGTACAACTTACTTTTTCTTTGAAACTCATTTTTTATATTTTCAAAATTTCTGAACAATGATTCAATATTGTCTGCATTCACGGTATCTCATATCGTTTTCATGACAAGTATTTATAATAGAGATATAGGTGTAAACATTATATTTTAGTGACACGCAGATATTTACGTCGAGTCGGCTTCTAAAATTGTGAAAATCCTGAAGTATTACATTATTATGCATGGAGTAACTTTTTCCTAATGACTACTTCATGTGGGCAATTGAGGTATTACAACTCATTATTTAAACACACAACACAAAAGGTAATATAAAAACATAATAGCAATGGAAAATTCTGCTGCACAGTAGCATTAGATGTTTAGGTTGGTATTTCTGATGCATTCTTTTTGGCTCGTTATGGGTTTTGTTTTCTTCATGATGAAAGCCGATTGGAACAAATGTTTTGTAACCAACTACTAAATAGGTACATAATTCGGGAGAGTAAACGTGGTCCCATTAAAATATCCATTTTGTGTACAAATTTGAGAAACGCATTACACAACACTAAACCGTGTCAAATAGACATCAAAGCGAGACAAGTATCTCGAGGCAAGATATTAGCAATTAACTTTGGGTTACAGTCTCATGAACTTAGGATTGGATATGAACACTTTAAGTTAGTATGTGCATGTGGGTTAACTGGTAGGAGACACAAGACATGTACCTACACTTTTGAAAGAGAAGGAGGTATCATAGTTATCGTTTGCTTTCCCCCATTCTTTTTCAAAATCACAAGAAAATAAAATGTATATTCAAGACCTTACATTATAGGTGACTCAATGACATCAAACTCGAAAATGGATGAAACCGTTATTAAATAGATTACAATCGATATGAAATACCTTAAAAAGCTCGCACAGATCAACTGAAATATGCAGTTGTCCGGAACACGCTAAAGAGCTTCGGATGCTTTGTTTCTAGGTATTTGCAGTTAGCGTGTGAACTTATTTTAGTCAAGGTCATGTCTTATCTTTTTGGTTAACGCCCTTGCATAAGTGGTATAAAATTTCGACTATACTTTACATGATAAAGTGACGGTATCGGACAATATTTGTAATAACGAATTGCCTCACTAATGACTAGACGAGAATCGTAGTTATTTACAGTAAAATATATTTACCCCTTCAAGATCAAATATCATGAAACGAGTAAAATTAATCATGCAATAAAAGTTATCCTATAAATTTTCAACTTTTTCATGAATTGTAGTTCATGGTGAGTCTCAAGTTAAGTCAAAATTTCATGCCGAATCAGTTGGAACAAAATAACATGTTATCAAACAAAAGGTTAAGTTTTTACGACATATGTGTTATCCATTAAGTCTAATCAATGAGTTGAAAAGGTCACTCTTAAGTTGGAACTGTAGAGTTATCTAGAGGAATCGCATTTTCCTTCTAACACATGATAATTTGTCTACAGATGGTGAACATGTTGCTTAGCGTCACACGAGAAGCATTTACTGCCCGTAGCCTAATTTTACAGAATTTGACCTTAAATTTGTGTGTTTGCTAACAAGCATCCATTACAACGAGCGAAATAAAGATTTTAACCAGTCAAAGAGAATCATTTATGATAAGCTGGTCAGCAGCAATACGATAAAATTGGCTCCGAACTTTAAAATATCCTATTTATAAGTGAGGATAAAGTCATGGTTTCATGTTTGTACATTAGACTTTTTAGTTAAAAGGCTATCAGTCACGTCTGTTGGCAGAAAAAATCCTTGGCTTCCCCTGAGGTCCCTTAAATCCATTCTTGTAATGCCAGAACCCGATCGAATCTGTTGCAGAGACTTGGCCATTGTTGACTCCATTCCCTAAACCACGTATGCACAGTTGAAACGTTTGGGAAGGTTGGTGGTTTCAAATGGTCCAAGGAGTATAACATGGCTAAACTTTTCCAGTTTGTTTTATATAGAAGAGGAATACGATTATCCTAAAAGAATACAAAACAATGTCTTTGAAACGATGAAAGATATAAGATCTTTGTTAAAGCATGAAATTATTTCAATGTGTGTAAATTTTTGAAGTTCGTTGTCGGATCTTTATGAATTTTTAAACCTCACTTTTGGATTGTTTACCTATATCAAATAGTCCTTAGTTCCTACTCTCAGAAATATCCTGAGTGAATGCTATTCATAACTTGAACCAACACTCTCTATTTTACTAGCTGTAAAGTATATTTTTTGTTACACAGAAATTTGTCGCGTAATCGACTTGAAGAACTTCCATGTGATGTTTTTGACAAGACACGTTATTTAGAAATGTTGTAAGTATTACGTATTAGAACGTGGTTTATGATGGTGTGGTGCAGAAACTTACCGTGTCGATTTAAGTTAACTGTTTTTTACCACAAAATGATCAATAAAACTTCCTTACTTTATATTGTAACTGTAATCTCCGACTACATATTACATGTGTTCTGTGTTTACTATCTTTTAAAGTGTCAAACATTCAATTGCAATGGCAACTTCAATGAGTCGTATTAATGAAAAGTCGTCTGTCATTTCAATCGAGTGAAAAGACAATCGATGTATATGCTTGGTTTCATTGAAATTAACAGGGATCTTCAGAATAACAAACTTACAAACCTCCCAAGAGACCTATTTGCTAATGACACGGAACTGAAAATTTTGTAAGTTGCTACAACTTTTTTTGGTACATTGCGATCATTTATTTCCAATGCCAGGGGTGGTCAAGTTAAAACTTGGGTCTATTGGATTTTATCATTGCAATATGATGCACAAGTTTTTCCTTGTTGCTGTTGAGTTTTATTGAAGTACTTCCGATTCTGGTATAAAAAAAATAAAATAAAATAATAGGTGTAAACGAATCATTGTACAAAATCATATGGTCATTGCAACTTAATTTAAAGGGTGGCACAATTACATTGTAAAATACTCTACTACGACTGCAGTATTGTACAGTCTACAATAACAAATTAAAATGGCAATTACAGGTAGGAGAAATAAATGTAAAAACTTTTAAAAAGTTTGAATTTCATTAGCATAACTCAGTTACTTAACGGGGGAAATGATAATAACGGAAAGAAATAATAATAGGATAAAAATGAAATCATAAATTGAGGTAAAGTGTCTTTCTGATTTTATTGCACCAGATATCTTCTGAATAATCGGCTGAACAAATTGCCGACAGATATTTTTTGGCGAAATGAGAAGATCAAGACAATGTAAGTTAGTTCAAGCAAACAAAGTAACATTTAGTAAAGATCATAATATTGGTTACTTTGTGAGGAGACGATCATCGCTGTTACGTCTGTTTTACGAGTTTAAAGTTAAACAAAATGTTAGCATTGGTCGCGGAATGACAATTTTGCATGTTTTGACTTTAAGCTTAAAAGTGATTTTGTTTCACTCTACACGTTGGTAAAAACATTACGTGTTAACGTTATGGTAATAGAAATTTAATCTATCTATATGAGAAATTAATCTCACTCATATCACATGGGGCTATCAGTTGAGTCACCTAGGTTGGATACACTTAAAAAAAAAAAAAACTGTAACACATTACAGTAAAATTGTACTTCGTCCCTATTTCGAAGAATTTCTAAACATTAACGAAATTACTTGTTCTGCATTTTTTCTTAGGCAATACACTTAAAACATCTTTAATTTCAGTTCGAGCATGGCAGTGTATTGTTAAGTTTAAGTCTAACATTAACGTACCCACATTTTCTCGACAGTTCTAAAATATAAAGTAAGTTTTGCGCCGAGCACGGAACCAAGAACAAACATTGTTTTGGATAGGGGGTGCACACAAGTTATATATTTATATTAATGTTACCGATTCAAAGATACTATTATAAACTAGTTATTACATTTAGCTCACGCAAGCTTTTAATTTTAACTTCATTCACGTTGGAATGTACTAATGCTACTATTCCAAGCGCACTACGAATTATGCGAAACACCACGAATTCACAAATTCGGGGATGCTTAGTTGAGTCGTAATAAGTTTCTGAAATTCTTAAAAAGTACGTAGCACACACTTAGGTATCGTAACCGATTACTAATCGATTCGTAGGTATATCTATGTATTCTTAACTCAATCGTGGATTCGTGAAGTAGTGTCTTGACTAGGAATCAGCTACAAATCTGTCAAGAAAGCCATGAATACACTGCGAATCATCTACGAGACAATTTAGAGCTAACTACGAATTCACGATAGGGTAAGAATTAAGTACGAATTTGCTACAATCTTTAAGAACCAATCACTAATTAGACACTAATCGGGACGACCTGGATATATATTGGATTCACTATTGGCTTCAGGTCATTTAGTCCAGACGGTTCAGGTACGACATATCAAGAATCAAGCGAATCAAGCAATATGCCAAGACCTGCAGCTAGAGGGAAGAGCAAGGGGCGAGGGAGGAAGGTTAGAGAACCATGAAAGACACAGAAGACAAGAAAGACAGAGAAGAAACCTCTACCACAGTACCTACTCCTACTCTTCCTCATGGAGAAGCACCAGCTTAGGGAATGCGGGAAGAGGAGGATGTGACAGACTCAGCAGCATAGTCAGTGGCTGCTGAGTCTTCGTGTGATGCTGACCATGGAGCAATAGGTTCTCATGCGGAGGCGTAACTCAAGGGGGTGGGTGAGACAGCTTCCCCAACTCGTAATAATGTGACTCTGGCAGGGCAGAAATATATATTTCACAGGGAAAAACTGAGGAATAGAAAATAAAAAAAAATATTTTTTTGAGAGCTTCAAAACAAGTAAAAAGAAAACAATAGAAAAGAAATAAACATAAAGAAAAGTTCGAGTCCACAGTATCTATTGACAGAATCAGCGTTTATTTACCTTTCTTTTTACAACATGAAGTCACGTGGTACTGACTGATTTTGGAGGGCAAATATACCTTCACACACCCCCCCCCACCCATTAAATTTAATTGAGTTACGCTCCTGCAGGTTCCCAGGCAAAGTCAAAGGAGGCCAAAGTATTATCCAACCTGACAGATATTGAACAGGAGGAGATGGCCCGATTCCTCGAGAGGAATGATTACATAATAACAAAAGGAGGACCGACCACACCTTTGCTGCCAGAAATATGAGGCAACCCATTTCGGAAGTGATGCGCAAGCAGCGGTAAGGGGTTTGTATACTTGTTTTGAGGGAAAATTCCACGAATTATCAAGAATAGTCGCGATTTAAATTATAATCGTACCAGAAACGTAGGTGCATTCGGCAGATTTGTAACTTGTTCTCAACTGAATCGTAACATAGAATTCTTTAGCAATTCTTGCAAATCGTGGTTATTTCTTGACAATATTTTTGCCATTCGAGCAGAATCCCAATAATATTTGTAAATAGATCTTAAAAAAAATTCGTACGGTAACTGAGTCGTACAGGGTCAGGATTTCGACCAGATATTTGCAAAATTCCACAATTCCTTACGATTTCCAAAAAAAAAATCAATTCTTGGCGAGTCATAAAATTCGTAGTCTGTGTGGAATAGTAGCATTATGCATACACTTTTTGTAAAAGGCAAAATGTCCCTTGTGGCGATGTGACGATATAACGACCGTGCCTACTAGGAAGCTTCCGGTAAGTGCTATTTTGCGCCAGTGTATGGAAAAGACTGTTTATGCGGGCAAGTTATCTCTGGTGAATGTACTTTTGCCACGACCGCTTCGCAAATCCAATTCACCCTTGAACACTGTCATAAGCTGTAATTCGAGCCCTAATCTATAAAATGATTGTTGTATTGTTAAATATTTTACCAAAAGATCTTTGTCAAAAAACCGCTTGGATAAACTACCGCAAGGTATCTTTGGAAAAGCCCGTGCACTTACCAAAATGTAAGTATACTCTCTGCTAAAAAAATTATTGAACAGAATCATTCTTGTTTCCCTCTAAAAAAATTTGACAATTAACGATTTATTGTAAAGATCATAAGCATCAACCCTTTCAGAAAAACTAAAAATAAATAAAACAAAAAATCTGAAATAAAAGTTATATATAATATGACACAATCATGATAAGGCAATAAATTTTATATTTCAGAAAACTGTCGTACAATACTTTGAAGGATATTCCAGATGAAACCTTCGTGAACAATACAAAGTTGACAGAATTGTAAGATAAATAATTAACATTTATTCCTTGACCTTAAATCTTAGTTGTGAATTTTGATTGAATCGTTTACTTCAAAGCGTTGGCGAATTTAATGTGAACCAGTTATGACAAAAGGGTACTATCCATTCATATTGACTGTTTATTTATTTAATCTGTTTAACGTATTCATCTAATTGCAATTGAAGAATGTTTGCTTTCTCGAGTGGAAGTTTTAGTGTTTTCATACATTTCGAATTTATTTAAATTGCCCAATCAGATCTCAGTGATCAACTGGGAGGCAATGCAAGGAACCTTTAATAAACTGTTGAAAGGAAAGCAAAACCTACTTCTTTTTTTAAGCTGAAGGTAGCTTTCACCTCTCAAGAACGCTAAGATTTGAGATGTTTTATATTGAAAGCCAAGAAATATCTTTTTAGAGGAATTTAAAATGCAGTAAGTTAGTTAGGTAGATGAGGTTTAACGGCCCAGTTTCCAATCGATTGGTTCAAGTCGAGCCGGCCACGGCCTTTTTTCCAGTTGTGGCTCACTGGCTTGTTTTCCCTTACTCCATTGCTTATGCGGAGCATCACGCACAACGGCAGAAGGTTCCATTTGTAAAGTCTTTGGTATGACTTGACCTGGGAATCGAACCCGGGTCTCCCGCGTAAGAGGCGGATGCTCTACTGCTAGACCAAACACGCGGAATTTAAAATGCAAGATCCTCTAGTTGCTATTGCTATTACTATAAGTTTTGTAGTTTTGAAAAAGACTTATGTTAGAGTTTGCGGGAGAGGTAAGTTCTTCTTCTCAAATGAAACCTTCATTAAACTTTTTTCGTAATTGGAGGCAAACCAGGTTTCTGCGGGACGATCTGAAACACTTAAAACTGGATGATAAAAAAGAACGGATGATTTCATACAATATTCACTGCTTTGATAGACTTGTCCCAAGTCTCTCACGTTGTTCCGTCTTCCACCCCTCAGTTTACGTTTGTTGCTATGCTAACAGTGACTCCATGACATTGTACCGCTAGTCAACATTATCAGCCTATTTTCTTCTGCCCCATGCTGCAGCTATAATATCGCTGTAGCACTTGTTTCAAATGGTTCTTGTTCTCCCACAGACACATAGGCCTACAGGTTATTGTTACTGGTATGCACGTTGCCCACATGGCACTGCAGTGCATTTATGGACTGTCTGTTCATATATTGAAACTTTTCAATGGCTATAAATATTGGTAAATATTCTTATTTGAATATCAGTGGCTCAACATGTGACGTCACCGAGACCAAAAGATACAAGTCTCTCTTGGGCAAGTTCAGCTCGACAGGTGTTGGGCAATATGGGCAGCACCGTGTATAACTTGGGGGCAAGCCCGCTAGCTGCGTGAAGCTGGTCGATATCCGTAGCACAGCGCATAGGCGCAAGAAGCTGTTCAAGACTGGGCGGGGGTGGGGTTGACCTTGTAACGGATCGCCGTCCTGGGGAAGTGGTCTAAGGGAGGGGTGGACATTTTTTGATATTTGAGAGTCCTTAGATGCAATCTGGTGCATAATTTTGGACACATTTCAAGGTAAATTACTGCAAATTTTTGACATTCCTTAGCCCTTTGGAAAATTTTTTGATATTTGAGAGTCCTTAGATGCAATCTGGTGCATGATTTTGGACAAACTTTACGGTAATTTACTGCATTTTTTTTAGTTTTCTTAGCCTCTTCGAAAATATGTTGGATATTATGCGTCCTTACATGAAATTTGGTGCATTATTTTGGACAAACTTTAAGGTTAATTACAGTACATTTTTGACATTTCTTAGCCCTTTGGAAATTTTTGGATATTTGAGGGTTCTTAGATGCAATCTGGTGTATCATTTTGGATAAATTTTAAGGTAATTTACTGCATTTTTTATTTTTCTTAGCCCCTTGGAAAATGTTTGGATATTTGTGCGTCCTTAGATGAAATTTGGTGCATTATTTTGGAAAAATTTTAAGGTAAATTACTGCACATTTTTGACATTCCTTACAGAAGAGACAAATAACGGGTTTTCGTGCTTGGAGAGGGTGGGAGGGGGCTAAAGCACGCTACCGACCCCTAAAAATTTTGCTACGCCTTTGGGGGACATTAAAATGACTCGGTTTAAAAAGTGGGATCGTTTGAAATTAATGTGCCATCAGAAGTCGTGCAGTGCAGTCATAGAGGCTTGAAAGAGTGTCATGTAGAAAAGGAACAGTGAAAGAGGAGGAACTAACGAACAATTGTACATAAAACCCCTATTAGCTGGGAGAGAACATCGTGAGAGACTTGGGCAAGTCAAGTTTTTAAAGACTTTGTTTAGTCTATCTTGAGAGTCTTTAAAAGTGGCACCTAAATTTTCCTATCTGATATAGTTTCATACTGACATTGTTACAGTCTTGCACTAAAAACAGTCGTACAAAAGTTTGTTCGAACTATGTAGCAAATATGTATGTTTTTGCACTGCCGATGGCTACACTCCCGTTACAGAAATACTGCTGCAAATAACGTAAAGCCGTTAAAACTTTCTGATTCTCCACCTTCTCACTTATCCATGATCCGTATAAGGTCAGTTTACTATATCTGAAGTTTCAAGTGTCACTGGACTTTGTACAATTTTCAGCAATAATTTATCGCCCTTCAACAGAAAATTGTCAGATAATCACTTAAATGGATTACCGGAGAGTCTGTTTGAGACAAATACAATGCTGCAATTCTTGTAAGTTGTATAACACTTTCCGTTACTTTCATCTCCACCGAAAACCTTTTTAGTACGTCATGTATCTAACACCCAAATTACCTATGAAAATAAAGAAACGTCTTTCAAAGTTTTCTTCATCATATAAAATGGTGTTTGAACATATTTGTAAAACTGATTAGTGACTGTTGGTGAATCCAAACGGGGTTTCAACCCCGTTTGCTTCCTAGCCTATTGTTCACCTTCTTCCCTGCCTCACACTTGAGTAACCACAGCTCTGATGTCATGCCAAGTTAATGAGAAGGCCTGGCAGTGACCTCACAGACTTGAACAATAACCTCCCTTAACAACCAGACTGACAGACACATGTTTCTGAATAGGAATTAACTCTTGCAGATGGCTGGCCCATAACAAAGACTTGAACTTGACAATGGCAAGTAAGAAATTAAGATTAGACCTAGTATTGATTACGTCTGTTGCAGTACAAAGGTGTTTATATTGCATGATGGAGTGATGGTCCCACTAAGTTTGTATGTAATTCAGTGGGTAACTGTGAGCAGATTTGCAAAATATACCTTGTGACTGTGTCAGTAGTTCCCAAATTCCCGTACATTAAATTATTTCTTATATTGATATTTAGGTGTTGTTAAATTAAATCAAACTTTCAAAGAGATTTGGGCAGATCTCCTGTATGGTTATATACATGAAAGTGAAATAAACAGACAAATTGAAATTCTATTATGCCCTAGGATGCACTTCCAATGCCGCCCAAAGCAGGGCCCTGTCAGTGATGTGCTGATGTTGTCACGGTACTGCATCCAGCTTAAAGCCAACTGCACCATATGAAGAGAAATGCACACCACTGTGTATGCTAGGGTCAAATTCCCTCTCCATATGCCACATTCCCAAATCTCCAGAAAAGTATCTGCCAACACTGTCACTGACATTGCAAGGACTGTACCATGTATTCCCATGAATTTAGGTCAACATAAATGTGCACGAAGTGAACATAGCCTAACGTATGTTGGAACCATGTCATAATAGAGCATGCTGCCTTGACAAAATTATAGGAGACATAACTTTGCAGCAAAAATATGCATTCTTCAAGCGAGTTTGATAATTCGTGTGCACATGTGCACATCCTCCAAACTGTAAACGAAACACACCCATACTGTACCTACAACACGTCTTTTAAAATTTAAGTATATATATATATATATACTTGAGTAATTTGTCGGTTCATCCTGTTTTAACCCATCACAAATTTAAAGAGTGTTTTGTGCACTGGACTGCATATAAAACTGCCACTTGGGTGTTAAAAGTGGTATTTTAATCTGCTGTAAATTAGGAGAGAGACCTCTATTTTTGTTCAATTTGGCTGGCCATACTAGAAGTAGGTTCAGTGGTATATGTATGTAGTGCACAAAAATTAGGAATGAATAAAAGAAGGGAATGCAACACACCATGTGCTGAGCTGGGTTTGTTTATCCCGCATGCATCCAACAATCCACGCGCAACGAATTGTCGAACTCACATTTTAAACGTACACCCAATACCATGTATCAAATGTCTGAAACTAACAGATTTTCAATGAGCAATGAGCTATTTTGTTTTGAAAATTTTACTGTTATCACAATGGCAAACACAATCTCCAATACTTTTTCAAATGCAGTTGACGTGGCAGGTCTCTGTATCTACCTTTGCATGCCTAGTATTTAAACAAACGATAGAGAGAAAGTTGTGATGGTGCGGCAGATTGAGATGGAAGAGTGTATAAGAGCCATGTTGAATGCACTGATGAACTAATGAAAGTAGGGGCAGGGTATGAGCAAGTTTTGACTTAAAAGCATTTAGGCATGAGGCTAAAAACAGTTAGTTAAAGGTAACATTGTTCGGCTGGAAGCAGTCATCATTAGAGGAAATGCCCATTAGCTAGATTTGAGAAAAACTCCAACCACAACTAATCCTCTGAGCAAATTAACTGTGGAGCTCAAATTCCTGGCAGGCATGAACCTTATCTTGGTTCCTGAGAACTTGTATTGTTGAAAGCCACTCATTAATGACACACTCAAAAGCCGTGCTGGGCCTGAATGGAAGAACCTCTCAAACAGTTTTGAGGAAGAAACCACAAAGCAAACAAATCAATAAGTTGGCCTGATGCTTTTCCCCCGAGTTGCCATTGCCAGATAGGGTTACTCAAGGTAATGGGAGATCACTGTCATGATCTTTTCAGAGGTATTGCATCAGTGTAAATAACAAAGTGGAGGGTGGGGAATTGCACATCTTTCTTTAAAGGTCTGGTGACATGATAACAAAAAGACTTGTTTCACCTCTCATTTAAAAAATTAAGTCCTCCAGTGAAAAATCCATTGGAATTATATTTCAATATCTTTTACAGTTCTCAAAATACATGTCTTCAAAGTTTGGTGGTTTCTGAAGTAACTCATTGCAGATGCAAAAATAATGATGTGGAGTGTTGCACAGTGTTTAGATTTCTTTTGTTAACCCTATATAAATTATCTCTAAATTACTGATCAGATAGTTTACAGTTTGATGAGTGATATCAGTATTTCTCAAGGTACAATCTAAACTTCCATAATAAACCCCTCAAGTGATAACAATGCTACCAGTGTCCTTGAAATTAAGGTTAAAAGCAAAGGCTAACATAAGCCATATATGGCATGTCCATCCTTTGATGTCATATATTTGCATATAAAGCTCAAATTTATTCATGATACAAGTGTAAAATAGAAATAACCCTGTAAAAATGGTCAATAATTGATGGATTTTAATGGGAATTGCAGCTATGTTCTGCATTTTTAATGCCTTTTACCTCAAATATCCAACTATGTAATTTTCATGTCACCAGAACTTCAAAACATTTATGCCCCCATACAAGCACAGACTTGACAATTTGTGTGCACGGTTTATTTACCTGAACTCTCCTAACCTCTCTACATATAGTATACATATAGCATGCAGTACACTAGTGAAGTACACAATAACGTGAACAGTATACCTTTTGCCACAGATGTTGAACTCCAACTTGCTACACACTGTGTTGAGTTGGATTAAGAGCATTAACAAAAGATGCTTTAACAATAGGCCATGGTAACCACTAGCCACAGCGCAGTTCCCAAAGCTTCTCACTCATGGTCACAGGCTCCACCTACTTTGAATATTGGTCAGGGCACCTTCCTGAGCAGTGGTCACGCTCTTTGATTTCAATCAATGGGAAGTCAGACGGGGTTTGAAACCCCGTTTGGATTTACCAACAGTCCCTTAGCTACAGTACTTTATTTACACCTTTTATGTTGTATTTCGTTCCAAATTTTCACAAATGTTAACTCCCTTTGTCTAACTTTATAAATGAGAAATAAGTCCATGCTTAATTAAGCATTATCTATCTTTTGCTTTCCAACAGAAAACTGTCAAATAATTACTTGAATGAGGTACCTGAAAACCTGTTTGAACGGAATACAAAAATGCAATTTCTGTAAGTTAGTTTCAGTTACGATTAAGGTCTCATCCCTTTCAACAAGAGGATGTGGTTTGGTGAAATTCAAGCTAGATGTGTACACTGAGATGTTGTATTTGTATTTCTTTTCCTCATCTACAACAAGCCGGTTGTAATGATTTTGCACACCCGCTAGCAAAAATTAACATTCCCGAAAGAAAATAAATTTGTTTTCGTTCTAAGAGCCTACCAAAATCTACATGGTCTTTATTACATCCGTCTGACCCGTTTATATGTGTATAAGTATGTCGGATGGGAATATCTGGAGGTGTTGTCAATTGCCTGGATATTACAGCTGGCTCTGCGATAACATCCCAAGATTACACGTTTAAGTTATCATTAACTTAAGTCAGTAATATCGCATTATCGTAATAGGAGAAGGTAAAGAAGTGTGTTACAAATTGTTATATTAAATCGATATTTTTATACTTTTCCTACAGAGACCTGTCAAACAATCCATTGAAGGCACTGCCAAAGAGACTATTAGCTAAGACCTATGAGATTTTCAAGTTGTAAGTTTTCAGCTGTAACATTGTAAGGAAATGAATGCTAAATGGTTGATTTGTAACGACGACGAGCAGTACAAACAACTACTTATTTTAGGTTTTTCTGTAAATAGTGTTGTGCCCTTGACTGTGCTGTTACATAATGGGTTGAAACCTAACCAAAGGTAATTGTACAAGAATTAGGTAAAGATACCTACAATATTACAGCGCATTCCTTGTCTTTTAAAAGTAATTTAACTAAAAAAAAAATTGTTGATGTCGTTGAAAACGTTATGCCTTAAAAACCTATCGGTTGAAGACCAGGTAGAAAGCGCAATCCAAACAATGCCTTTTTGATCTCTTCATGTCGTCAGGAAACAGCCATAAAAATAAACGCTGCATAATGTAAACACGTTTTTACACCATTGTTATTTCAAACAGATTGCTGAAAAATATCCAGCTAAAGGAATTGCCCAAAGAATTTTTCGAGAATTGTTTCAAGCTTCGTATAGTGTGAGTTACGATTTTTTACCTCCCAAGATTGCCGCGTTTATGCCAGCGCCTTTAACATTAGCCTGATATCGTGAAATATTTAATATTGACTGTGTAACAAAGTGAGGCATGAGAAATCAACACTGACCAAGCATTGACTATCGCAACTCCATCATTTACATATATTTCATTAAACAACAACATATTTGTGTTCATCATATGCTGACAGAAGGAAGAAATAGATGGTAGGTAGCTCAGATAGGGGAAGGCTTACTTTTGTATAACAAAAATACAAAGAGATAACTTTTTAGTATGATTAGAGTGGAACATTTTGACACAAACATATTCAGGGATCCCACCAAACTAATAGAAAGAATACGTGAAAGACGAATACAGAACAGAAGTTTTCTCCTTCAGTCTGTCATTACGCGATACTGATGTTTAAGCAGCATGTTTATAATACTTCAAACAGGGTATAATTTTGCATATTGGAGGGCAGTAGCACTATTTGTCTGGACCAAAACTTCACAAATTACCTTGCATTAGCAACACCTAATATTTTTACATTTAAATAATTATATTTTGTTACCTAAAAAAAGTGCTGATGCTGAAAAGGGATTAACTTAAAGAAATTTTATCAGTGGTATGCATTATGCAAAAAAAAAAAAAAAAATCTCTGGTAGATCTGCTTTTCATGGGTTACAATTTGTACAGTGAGAGACTCTGCAACAGAACATTTTCAGGTTCGCCAATGGACTTGTACTGGGGATAGTATCGGGACAGGTAGCAAAAATATTGAGTCAAGTCTAGTACCGTAGATATAAATTTTGATTATAGCGTTGTTGTCCAACTAAGTCCATGTACAGCGATTCGCCCAAAAAAGGAAACAAAAAAGAAACGAAAAAAAAACAAAAAAACAAAAAAAAACAAAAAAACAAAAAAACAAAAAAAAAAAACAGAGAGAAACATATTCTGTTTGAAAGTAATATTGTAAGTCCCTGGTGTACACTCCTAAAAAGTTAGGTAAGAGATTTAACCAACTTTTAACCAACACTGGGCACATATGTATACGCTCAAAAATTGGGTAAATTTTGCCCAACAGCTGTTGGGTAATGCGTTTACGCAAACGTTGGTTACAATACTTTGCCCAACAGTGGTTAGGTAAAATATTTTCCCAATATTGGTTAGTAAATAAAGTTTAGATGCAGCGTTTTAACCGCTCATTAAGGGAACCCATAATTGAACATCTCAGAGAAGTAACCTCCTATAAGTTTAAAAAGCTACGGGCATTGCTAATGCTAGCAACTTTCAAAAGAAGTAGGATTTTAATTGGTAGATCGTATATAAATAAATATCTTTGTTTGGTTATTATATATATATATATATATATTCAGTGAGACTTGTTTGTTATTGTTAACGATTAATTATACAATTTTCTTCATGTCATTTGTCGTGTCTTTCTTCCTCTTCAGTCGGTAGCGTAATTTAGTTGAAAACATGAAAGACTCAAAAAAGACCAAGAACAAAATCCATCTCGATTTCGATTGAATTACTTTTATTTTACGATGATCTTCAGAATGTTTTAACGTGCAATGCTGAGAGCATAAACAACGCGGAGTCTGTACCAGTTCTTAAGCAAGACTGTTTGACCAATGCAGCACGAGGCAATCTCGGCAATACTTCCACCCAATGAGCATCAAGTATATAAACACATGATCTTGCTAATCAATCACCTTCCTCTCCTTACTTCCTGTTCCAGGAAGTTCTAAAGGATTAACATAGGGGATCAATCTGCATAAATTACTAAGCATAAGGGACCAGCCACATCCTGCTTCCATGGACAGAACACGACACAACAGTATTTCAATTTCTCCTTCTTTATGTTGTGTTTTACAACTGAGAAACATGATTTTCTACAAGAATTCACCATCACCAGCTTCAACTTATTTCAATTAGACCTGCATTAAGTGATAAACCCAAAATCTCTTTTGAGATATTCGGAATGTTCCATTTAGGTATATAAACCTGGTGTTCCAATAGAATTTTACAGGCTTTCGTACCTAAAATTTTCTCAAATTGTCTTAGCAAATATCAACACAGTGTAAGTAAACGCTTTGCAAAATATTTAATGTGAATGTAAAAATTTAGAAAAAGGTATTAATAAAAGAATTCTTTCGCAGTACGTTTAACCAATGTTGGTTATAGGAATTCACATAAACCATTTCACCAATAGTTGGTCAATAAGTTTTCGGTTCTTCTGCCCAACCCAGAGTTAAATTCCATTTGACAGAAACCATTTGAAACCATTCAGGTTCCAAATGGTTTAGAACGTGTTTTCCAATTTCCATTAAAAATATTTATTACAATTTGCAACCAGTAAGAAAACCAGTTGAATTTAACATTTGCATGTTTGAGACCAGTTGGCACCATTCATAACCGTTTAAAAAACACTTGAAACTATCCAAGACCATTCGAGTAGAATGTCTTTTGTGCAAATAGTCGAAATGGAATTTAACCCTGGGAACATTGTGAAAAAATTAACCAACTCTACATTGCAAGAAAATTTTACCCACCTTTTTAAGAGTGCAGTTCTGAAATCTTTATGAAACATTTCCAAGAAAGGTCAGTAACGCACTGATACAAAAAAGTATGCAAAAACTTAAAAATTCTGGTGAATTAGAAAGCTTGTTTCAGAACCATTCCTTTGTAATTATGACATGCAAAACACATAATAACGAGTTAAGACGTCTGAGAAAAGTGTTAGGATCTAACGACATTCAGTGCACCTGATGTAGAAATTCCATTCTTGGTAAGTAAAACATGGTTAAAGTTTCTAAGCTTTCAGTATTCAATTTTACTTATTACAAGCGACCTGTCTTACAACCAACTAACGAGTATTCATGCAAGCACCTTCGGGAAAAATTCACGACTGGAAAAGATGTAAGCCTGATTTTTGTTATGTTGTATGATAATTCAAACGGAGATTCTTAAACATGTACCCGTGAAAAGAACAGGTCGGCTTTACTTACTCGGTTGTTATCAAAATATGACAAGGTGAACTATTATTGCAGAATGTTGCTTGCTCCAGTAAGTTTAATGGTTTTAGAAAAAGCATAGAAAGGTTAGATAATAGGTGTTTTATTATTTGCAGTAAGATCTTTAAAATACATTTTTAGGCTTTTGTTGTGGCAAAGCCAGTTATGCCTTTCGTTGTCCGAAAGGCAAAGCTTACTTCATTGTTGTATTTGAAGCAAAAGTTATAAAAAAACAATTTTGATCCTTCTATGACTCAATAACCACTATTTATGATAACATTAAAAAGAGTCTTGTTTCTTTTAACAAGTTTGCAGTAGTAAGTCTTCCTACGTTTTCAGCAAAGTATATTTTGATCTCCAACAGCACGTTGACCAATAACAACATTGTGATGTTACCTGACGAAGTATTTGAGATAAATGTTAATTTACAGTTTCTGTGAGTGTTTGCAGCTGAATTTCAAATAACTATACTTTGATGTAGCTGTTTAGATGAATATGTGTGATGGATAACCTTCTTTCTGGCAAAACGTAGCAAGTATAAGGAAATTTATTTAGAATAACTTCATACTAAAAAGAGCAGTGGCATTGGGTATATCAAATAAAACAGTGAGTGAATACTCTTCATTTGGTAAGTCGAGATACTGTACATACTTTCTGATAGCAATATCTGTTGTGAAGTATACAGTATTACTTGGGGGTGATTTCAAACATTAAGACATGTGCTTGGAACCCACATATGGGACATACATTTGAAGTATCACGTTTTCCAAGAATGCGTGTTCTCCCAGAATTAAGATGAGGTTTTTTAAACGAACAAAGCTCCTCTTCAAAAAAGAACAAGTGGTTGAGGGATGTCTCCAACTAATACCCTAAGCTTATAGCAGTCAATCACGTAATAAATACAGAGAATCAGAAATGCAGAAGAGGTTACAGTCTAGTTACGAGTTTATTTACAATATTTGTTACGCATAATACTATCACAAATGACAGTATAATTATGATTTGGTATGGCTTAAATAATCTTTGAAATAATATTATGATAAAACTGATAAATGTAGCATTTTCATTTATTTTTTTCTTGATAAAGATTAAAGAAAACAATATTTGTGTATAAAAGTAAGTGCTCTAAGAAAAGCTAGATAAATTTCATCTGATCAGTATTATTCCTGATCAATACATTCGGATCTTATGTACAAAGACACTGACACCTTTGTTGTCCAAAGTGTACGTCAGGTGAACCATATGAATGATATCAGCAATGCTATCAACAATTGTGGGGTTGTCCTGAAAAGTTTAGGTCGGCTTTTACTGCTCAGTTGTGATCTAAAACCCCAGGATATCAGTGAAAATGTTTTAATAAGTCCAATCATTACACAACTACTATGGAAAGGTTGTTCAATTGGTATTTTATCATTACAAAGAGGCATTGACATGAAACCAAACTTCACCCCTTTGTGGCAAACCTAACCGCGTCTGCTATTATCCTGGCGGTAAATCCATTTTCCCTATTGTATTTTGAATAGTAAAAATCATTTATCATGATCACATTAATGTTTCCGTCTTGGCAATTCCAGAGGTATTCTCCTTCTTACTAGGTTTTCATCACTATCCTATGTTTTGATCTCCAACAGTTCATTGACCAGTAACAACATAATGATGTTACCTGAAGTTCTTTTTGAGACAAATGTTAAATTACAACTGCTGTAAGTGTTAAAACTAACTGCCAAGTTACGACATATTTTAATAGTTCAAAGGCATAAAAAGCTGTTCCCAGCCTGGGGGATTGTCTAGACAGCTGCCGAAGGTGAAGGAGCTAGGGAAAGGGTAATTCTTCTCTTCTTCGGAAAAGTTTGTGATACTGGAAGATCTTTAGATGCAATATTGTGGTACATCTTGTCTACTGTTTGAAGTACATTTGTTAAAAATGTTTAATATTTTATACTAAAGTTTCACATATATCTAACAGAGCTTACTGGTACGGGATTTTTTTTATCTTAAAAAGACAAAGCTAGCTGCAGTACACATAGGCATCCACATTTTTGACAGCGGCTTCTGGCAGTGGCATCCCTGCTATCTACGCCTTTGTTTGGATGAAATTGTAAAGAAATGAATAACATTATAGTCGATTTCGGAAGCCTTGGGCTATTTTGTTCATAAACTTATAGAAACATCTCTTATAGAAGCACTTCCTTTGCACAAAGTAACATAAGTACCGTTAATACCTCTTGTGATAAGTAACACCACGTCGTCAAACGCTAAAAGGTTGCAACCTCCTCATATTTTTTATCTTAAAGGTCAAAGAATCTCTGGCTAACGATTGATGCGGGCAATATTGCTACCGCAGCCTATTGAGCAGTAACCTACGTAGGCCACACTGACACTTCAGACATTTTATATCGAATCCATTACGCTAAGCAATGGTCAACTTTAATTGCTGTACCTTTCTGATGTTTTATTACTTTTGACAGGGACTTGTCAAATAACCCTTTAAAGAGACTACCAAAAGGTCTGTTTGCAAGAAATGATAATCTGATAAGAATGTAAGTTAACCAAACTATTATTAAACTGAAAGTTAAGTGGTGCACGAAATTGAAAGTTAGGTGGAGCATTATATGATGCAATATTTGAACCGTGACAAGCTTGTGGATTTCTTCAGTTGTTACTGATTGCAACCACATTTTTTCAATTGAGGATGTTTATCAGTGTGCTTTCCTGTATTAAGTGAAGGGGAAATAATAAAATTGCAATACTTGAAACCAGTACTCTCACAAAAGTAAAGCAGGGCTTTAAGTCAAAATCAAAACTATAGGATGTCTATTACTTCTATTATTATAAAGGAGTGTTTTTGACGAAACTGTTAAATGATTGACTTAAGTAAACACAACACTTCTTCCTTCTAAAAGAAAGAACATCAACCATGTAGTTAAGATGTGTTTGGTTGTCTCTATCACTTTGCGACCCAATTGTTAAAACAGTGAACAATATATATTGGCTGCTGACTGAGAGAGTAACGTTTAAATAACCCTGACAAAATGACCTAACGAGAACTAAACCGATTTTCCCTTTCTCTATGGACAATTTTTACAATTGAGTCAATAGCCCAATGTCATAGTAAGAATCAATACAGACGGATATGAGTTATTTTTTGTCAATGTTTTTGTCTTTACGTCAAAGAGTCGATTAAATCTCTGATCGAAACTACACCTATTTCGTTTTGTTTTTCGTATCTGTAAAACAAGAGAAGTTACAGTCGTAGCAGTAACCATTAAATCCCATTTAAGGAAATTGCTATTTTATGAAATAGAGTCTTGAGAGATATACAACTCAAAGAATTGCCTGGTGAGATATTTCAGAACTGTACAAAACTGAAGGAAATGTGAGTATTAATGGCATATACATTAATCTTATTCAAATTCATATGTTGACTTATTTTAGTCTATTGTTATAGTTGTTAATGATCTGTTCAACTTTCACAAATTAGAAATAATGTAAACAATTGTTAAAGATGCTTTCACGGAGTATTAAAATTTTTGATAAATTGTAGTATGGGAGCTGGTGAAACCCTTGCAATCCCTACAATCCTTCATTTGGGAAAGATTTATGGAAGAAAAATACACCTAATTTGTTTCTCTTAGAATCCATTCAATCATCCAGCCTCTCTCACACTGCTCCTCTTTTAAACATCCTGCCTTTGTCGGAAGAATCGTTAGAATATTTTGGATTCTTCTTAACAATTCTACAACGCCTTGTGGTTTCACGTGTGAAATGCATTTCTATGAACTTCATACTTTTACAATTTCCATTAAGAAAGATTTTACATTTGCATTTTGACAGAGTACTTTCACACAATGGGTTGACAGAAATTCCGGCAAATATTTTTTCGAAAAATTTACTGCTTCAGTCCGTGTAAGTAGTTAATTATCAAGAGGTAGTCTGTATTCTTTTTTTATTTCTTAATAGGTTATGTTACATGTTAAAGCTACAAATAACAAAAAAGTAAGATATTGGTGAATACGTCAAATATGTAGTTCAGCAGAACATCACTATATGAGGTATGATTGCACTTACCAGTTTGGAGAAATGTTTGGAAATTTTTATGTTTTCCTTATTCAAGGTAAATGAAATAAAAAAAAAAAACACAAAAAAGCTCCAGTTCAGGCGTAAATGGCTGCGGACAGAAGAAACAATGTGCTAGGCATTTATTAGTGATATTTCTAACTAAGATGACAATTTTACTTTGAACGTATTTGTTCCCAGTGCCATTTCTAACAACAGTTTGACGACTATCCCACGAAAAGTTTTTGCAAACAATTCACGACTTTTGGTACTGTAAGTATTTCTAAGTTTACTGAAGCATATTGAAGTTTATTCAAGTATTCTACTGGCATGAATTGGTGTTAGTATGTCCCCCCAATTTTCAAAAGTCGAACTTTCCAAAATCCTAGCAAAATAGTAGGTTCATTTTGCATTCCATGGCTTGTAATATATCTGATTCATTCAAAGGTAACAAACGTTTCATGAATTGAAATAACATCGCAGATCATCTGGTTTCGAGTTCGCCCAGAGTACACCTTAAGTAAGATTCTGAGCAGAAACTTTGAAAAAAAAGTTGGGCAATTTATGTCCCCTCCCCTACCTCTTGGGGGCTGCTGCCGCTGTTGTCCGCATGTTATGATGAAGTATACTTAACGATTAACACACTTACCTACCATATCATCTACTTTACCAGTAGTCAGGTCAGCAGTATCTGTGTAAAACAACGGATACGACAGAAAGTTTGGATGATTCGCTTGGGCTTTGTCAGGAAAAATAGTAAAGAGTTGTATAAAAATAAACTACTGTGCCTAGTAAGAAAAGTTGTTAATAATCTCAAGTTAAAAATGTGATTAAATGTTTCCCTAGTTCTCATAAAATGAGAGGATTTCATATTTTTACTTGTAGCTTGCTGCACAAAACAAGTTAAACACATTTGTTTTCCAGTGCTATTTCTAATAACAGTTTAACGGATATCCCACCAAGCATTTTTACGAACAATTTTCAGCTGAAAAAGATGTAAGTTTTTTTTGAAAATCTTTAATTGATCTAGGTTCATTAACTAAATTTTAGACGTCTTAAATGTGATACCTCCCCTCAAAAATCAGCGAATTACGTGACACGAGGCGCTAAACCGCCCCATGAAAATCACAAGCAACTGCTCGTTAAAACAATTAGGAACTTAGGAATTTGGGGCAATGCTAGCAGACCTCGCAAGTGAGACACGGGGAAAATGCACCGTCCCACTAAAAGGAGTAAGGATCCTGTGGCGCCTCCTTTCAGCGTTTCAGTACTGTACTAAGATATTGCAATATTGCAATTACAATTACAGACCTACAACAGAGACGACTAAGAGAATATCAAAACACAGTGCTGATTAATCCGACCCTTATTAGTTGGGTAATGTCGCAACTGGTTTCCCCCTTTCTTCTCTTTTCCAGAGGAATGGCTCCATAAAAACTATATAACACTTCTCGTCCAACAAACTAGTACACAGATCGTCTCTAGTTTGTAACTTTGTCTCTCATACAAGAGACAAGTTTTAAAGTAAATTTCACTTCCGGGCAACCCTTTGCATCTGTTTTTATACCGTTCATTCTAGAAGGGTCGGGAAATTACTTGGTTTATACAGGACCCTACACAGGTTTAATCAAATGTAGGCATTGTTAAAATTGTTATAGCTTTCGCAAAGCAGGCCAGCATCATTTAAGTATTGCTTCGCCCCTGGATAAGATTTTCTTGTAGTGCATGGAATGTTTTGTCAGCACACAATTTTGACAAGTGAGATACAGCAAGATAATGCAAAAACAGAAGTGTGATATGTACTCCCGAGCTGATATGTGCTATATATTATGTAATATTTACTCCAACTACTGTTTGGCAGTACCAAACATTTAGAAATAAATAATATTTGATCCCCAAGGAAGCCACGTGGAAATGCAAGTTGCTTGTAAGAAGCCGTTAGGTGAAGAACGAAGTGTTGATATTAGCTAAATGTGGAACTATCTTTGTGTACTTTGTGTACAATTTTATTTTATGCGTGTGCTTTTAAAATGTTTATTGAAATTCTTCTTTCTAAATTAATGTTGTTTTCTTTTCTAATATTTTTATTTGGTGCACTAAAGTATGTTTGCGGCTACTTATTGCGATGTCTATATACCATCTTATACGTAGATACGATCGTATGTTAGCTAAATATTTGGTCCTTCAATATTTGGTCATAGACTTGTTGAACAAAGAGAATGGCACTTGAAGCAGTGAGACTATATTTACTGAAAAAAGGATTTTGAGCTCTAACTTCATAACAAGATTTACCTTTTGGCACAGAAGTTTATAGGAAGTGTGAAATAACAAACAGTAGTTGTGTAGTACTTTTGTAAGCTATTCTACAAGGTAAAGTCGTGAACATGAAATTGATTTGTTACGAAGGGTATAAGGGTTAAAGGTAGCGTCAGACGAGGATAATTCTGGAGTATTCAACCAACCATGGCAAGAATACAACAGTAAACAATTAAAGAATCCAATTTCAATGCACCCTAGCATTGGCAATGTACAACAGAGGCGAAAGGTCTGTCTTAGGTACCAAATATTAAACAATACATGACTGGTATAATTATACATAGTTATCATCGATATATTTGTAATTATCAAGTAAGTTTGTAAAAAAGGTTATTTGTAACAATAGCAATCGAAAGCAATTTCAAAAGCTTCACGAAGCGTAAAGATTGTACACGCCAGAGTGCTTGTTATAGAAAGTAAATCTGAAATCGGAGTAACTAGAGCGCGCGGGGGGTATTAAGCCTCTCCGAGCCTTGAATGAAAGTAATTTATTCAAAAACAATAAAACAGGAAATATGGAAAACTGTAGTAAAATATGTTATAGTAAAGGAACATCCATTCAAAATGTTTGTCGTTAACTTTCTTAACGTTGTAATAAGCACTACTGGTACACATAATATGATGCTTCTCAGCTAGAAACGTCTATAGACTAACGGATGTTTCTAACTCGCTCGGAATAAGAGCAGAAAATTTAAAGGTCTTATTCAGAGGCGAATAAGGGTCTTACAATCGACGCAAGAGCATAATGTTACGTAAACTAGATTTTTATACTATTTTTCTACGGAAAAATGGAGCGAAAAAATGGTGTTTTCTATTTTTAATCATTTTCTTAAAACTTTACTGTTTTTGGTCGAAACTGAAACGATGAGGTCACGTGATTTCTTCCAAAGGTGAACTGTGACGTCACTGGCCGGAATCGGGCCGATCATTTACATTAGCTAGTATGTACTATAGGCCTACTGCTATTGTGCTTTTCTCTTAAATGGTGATCGGAAGTGTTGAAGAATTGCATAGTCAGGGGTTGTTTTGCTACGGAGAATATCCTTAGAATCAGTTTTTTTCCTGTTTTCAACGTGCGGAGGCAGTAAATCTCGTCTTCGGGCCTATGTCAGGCTCGATAACCCTTCACGCACACGCATTTTTCCAACGTTCATCCCTATATTTATACTGTACTGTACTATACGGTACTGTACTGTATGTAGGGCGCAGCTTTTCATATAAGACCCTTAACTCCGACCTTTAATCCCTGCCACGGTCCATTAGAATTATATGTTTTCTTTGGATCAGAGTAGTATTAACGCTATCTTGCATGAATTCAAAGAATTTTCGAGGATTTTTCAAAGCAATGCTTGAACGTCGCGCTTACTTATTTGGTCAGAATTTATACAAGGTACTACACCTGCTGTGAAAATCCCAAACTCCCGTACCAGGCCAGAATCATTCGGAGACCTATGCAGGCCGTTTTCATTTTTTAAATTTTTTGAAATTGGATGATAATTGACCGAGATATAATTTCGTTCCGTTACCTTTTTTGAGCTAAAACAGCCAATTTTGGGTCATTTTTGGTGGTATTTTTTACATTTTCTCCAAAACTACACAACACTGAGGTGTAATCTTTCCAGAGAGCGCTTTTGATACCTTTGGATCATCATTAGTAAAATTGGGGATCGAGCGTATGACAGAAGGCTATGATCCTTAAGGTTGAAATTTTGGTGTAAAATTTCACGATTTTTGCCATTAAAAAAAAGGGGGGGGGGCATTATGACCGAATTTTGGACCCAATTGTCATACTTGGGTCCAAAATTACATGCACCACAAAAAGCCACCTGTGGTCTATTCTGTAATTTTAAATGGTGTTTGTATGGTTAAATAACAATAAAACTACAAATTTTTGAAAATTTCATAAAAAAAAGGTAGCGTGCGGACCTAAGGGCTCCATAAGGAGGACGATAAGTAGAAATTTTACTGGTGTTGGACTAGGCTTGTCACATAGCTTGCACATCCGCATATGCTCAAAGCATTTCCATGCAAGTGAATTCGTGGAAGAAAACCGCATATTTCCCGAATTTCGGAAGCGGAAAGAGCTGAAGGTAACTCCCTTCCCTACAATTCGTAACGGTTATTCCATTTAGCACACCAGTAGGAAGGAGCGAAGGTCTTCCCAGTTCAGAGAACGAAGTAAAGTGTGTTTGAATTTAACTTGCCATTGTTTTAGCCTGAACACCGATGGCAGCCCTAACCACACGAGTTCCCAGCGAAATGGGCATCTTGTAACCTGGGCGTATATTTTTTTATGTTGTACTACGGCTGTGACTTCACTTGAACCTAACTAGGCTTAGTCTAGGCTACTCACGTTTCACAGCAGTAACATGGTGGGTTGCAATGTTCCGCACTAAGGTAGTAAATTGGCCATGGCAGAATAAAAAAAAAATGTTAACTGCTATGCAACATGATCATCTTTAAAATGTAGTTTATTCAGTATTACTCTTCATCGCGTCTCTTTCAATTACGCCATTACCCGCCATATCTACTAACATATCAAAGGTTTACGCTGAACAAGACTCCGGCCAGTGACGTCACACGCTTGACCTAAGCCATGCCCCTGTTTTTATGGCGACATTTGAAAATACGATTTTTAGCCGTTATGTCGTATTTTCAGAACGTATTTTCTCAGCAATGCAAATGGCTATTCCGAAAATTCGCAGTGTTTTAAACAGAACAAATAGTAGTTTCTGCTCACTCCAAATGAGACGAAAATGCATTTGCCTCTGAATAAGACCTTTAAAGGGGTTTATTTTCAGGGAAAATAACGGACATGTTTCCCAGGCAGTACAGCTTCCTACGACAAAATGGCTCAGACGGCAAAAAAAAAAAAAAAAAAAAAAAAAAAAAAAAAAAAAAAAAAAAAAAAAAAAAAAAAAAAAAAAAAAAAAAAAA
>WURT03460564.1:0-22292 GCA_009936505.3 Holothuria glaberrima | reverse complement strand
TTTCATTTCATTTCATGTATTTGTTTCTTCACAACAGCAGATAAACACATGTATATACAAGGTAAAGTTAATACACAAAATGCACATAGGGTACTAGTAGACTACAGGTAGAGGTTTCAGGCACACACATTCAGTATGAGGCCCAATTTGATTTCCCCTGTGGGCATTTTTTCCCCCTCGGTCAAGTTTAGTTGTTGTACAGTAGATGGTGTCTCCAGAGTTTCCAACAAGGATTTGTGCCTATTGAATCAAAGCAACTAACTGTGTACTGTACCTTTCAGCTTTTAAATGTAACAGTCAAGTTATGATCTTGTGACAGAGGGTAAACATCTCAGATGTCAGGCTCCAAGCTGATACTGTTTGACCATAGAGGATTTGAATCACTCAAGAATTGTTCAATATTTTTCCTCGAAGACAGCACTCACATATCATACTGCTGGCGATTATTGTTTGGTGACAGAATTAGAAGTGCGTTATATATACTTGTATCTTCTTCGATTTTAACTTCAAAATCCCATCAGTCAACACTCTTAAGTGATCAGGAAAGCTCACTAAATGCACAAATTTTACAATCCACTTACTCCCCTTCAGGTAACAACTCCCCGCTGATACCTGCTGTACCATAATCCTCTTGTGGTGTTATCGACTAGCTTATGAGGGCTGCAGTTTGTTCGCAAACTTTAGGTAATGTGGGCTTCAACAGAAATTGGCCCAGTGCTTGGATTTACTACAGTATCATGGAGCCAATAATCCCGTACCTCTAGGATATTGGCTCCATGGTAAAGTACTATAATCTTGAAATCTTCATGCATAGTATATTGATATGGCTTTATTGTGAGAGTGTGTTCAGTGCTCATTGGCTGGGATATAGGGGAGCAACTTTCATTGCGAGATTTTGGCTTACTAGCCTTTTGCATGTTCATGTACATAAGAGTACTCCCACTGGTTTTTTCATACAGGGGCGGGATTGAATGAAGAGAGAGTTGGTTGAAGGAAGCTCTTGATTTTGCTACTGTAAGGATTAATCCGTTTCCTAATAGAATTTTAATTAGGCCTAAGCACAATCTTGTTCTACGATCATGTAGACTTTCTCATTCCAGATAGTGAGAATTTTAGTAATGCTCAACTCCCAGAGCACTGTAATCCCCAACTGTCAATCTAGTTAGCAGCTCTATTTTGAACTCTTTCTTCTTTATCTCTACCCAGTTTGTGCTTGGGATTCCAAATGTCAGAACACTACTCCAGTTTCTGTCTAATCAATGACTTGTAGGCTGCTGTAAACATTGCTCTAGCTACAGTAATCTAAGATACCCAAAAGCCTCACATCCCTAAAGTCGTCACTTGCTGCTACAGTATCATTGACCCTTTCTCTGTGACACATGTGCACATGTTGATAACTACAGTACTTCTTAAACCAAATGGGAAAATTTGTCCGATTGATTTGTTAGCAAGATCAGGTGACCACCCCGGGAAAAATGGGACACAAACTTACTATTGGATGAATTTGTCCAAAACTGTGTTGCCATTAAAAATTGTGAAGGACAGTTATGCATTCCAGTATCGCTGCTTGCATTTGAACAGAATTGCATTAAATTTAACAAGCAGGATTGTAAAACTTCAAAGTCTCTTCCTGTAATGGAAGATAATAATTAAGTTTGTCCCTCAGTTGTGATCAACAAAGTCTAAATTTAAGCAAGGAGTTGTGACAGTTTTGAGATTTTCTTCCAGGGTCATTTATTTCAATAAATGTTCTTGAAGTTTTACTGTAGGCCTGTAATATGTATACTCAATCCCACTTGATTTGAAGTGTGATCACTGTATTTGATGAATAGGCCTCCTTTGGCTCATTCTTTACTTTTCTCTCAAACATCTCTTCCTCTGTTTCTGAATTTCCTCTACACTACTGTAGCTACATTCTTGGGCAAAACTTGTTGGAGCACCCCTGGGCTTCCTCTCCCCTGGGCTTCCTTTCCCCTTTAACAATATTGGAGATACTGTAATAATGTCAATTTGGGATGCAATGGACACAATATTGTATTGGGGAAGGGGTTTCGTAAATCGTGCACAATATTGTACTAGGGGACGAGGTTTCTTTTATTCTGCACGACATACTGTACATGGAACAATGGTGGGAGGTGTTCCAATAGTTCTGTCCAAGATTGTACAGTAGCCTGTCGTTGTCACCTTTCACCAGACAGCACTGGGCTGAAGTTCATTGGGCTGTACAGTGAACTAGTGTTCTTTGATTAGCACCTTTAGTCAAGCCAGTATTGAGTATTGTTACAGTACAGTATTTACGACTTGTATCTGTTCCAATAAAATTAAATTAGTCATCTATTAACAATTGTAACTATTGTTTCTTTGTCTTTTAACAGGACCAACAATGAGAAAATCGCCAAGGAAGTCGTTGCTACTGTCATCAGATGAAGAAGCACCCCCAAGTTTTGTCGCTAAGTCATTCTATCAAAGCAGAGGAAAAAGACAGGTTTACTTGAATCCTTTAGAAAGACTGGAGCTAAGAAAAATACAGGCTGCCTCGGCTACCAGTAATGAAAAAGAGAAGCTACAGGAGGTGCAACCAATAATAAATTCTATCACGAACAAACCAGTACAGAAACTGAAAAAAGTTTCAAGGAGCAGAGGAGGAAAGACAAAGTTACATTCCAAAAGAAACATGAATACAAGAAAAACTGAGTCTGTCGCCACATCACAAAACATTGAACAAAAATCAAAAACTTCAACCAAGAAGGTATCGAAGAAAAGTCCTTCCAAATGGACTCCCAGGAAGAGCCCAAAGATTGCCAAGAAAGGGGTGAAACTTTACCTGCAGAACTGGAGAAAACAACAGAAAAAGAGAACTGGTAAGGGAGGGAAGCCTGAGCTTCTGAAGAAAAAAGGCGGGAAGGGGGCCATTGGGAAAAGGAAGAATGTTGGCAAAAATGGCACAACTGTCAAAACTGAGCAGATTGCAGAAAATAAAGACATTGGAAGGCCAGGGACAGCTTCCCGTGGGTTGGACTTTGGAAAACCTCATCAAGATGTGTCCCTGCAAAGTGATGTTAATGAGTTGGGAGAGGTTGTCTGCAATGATGGTGACATGGGAGTGATGGATGCTTCTACAGACACTCTGTTTGATGGTGTGGAAGGTGAGGATGGTGCAGGCATGGCACCCCTCATTACTGAGGATAAGACCAGTACATCATCATCATCAAAATTAAAAAGGAAGGCTGAGAGCACAGACTCTCCAAGTAAGAAAATCAAAGTAGATAAGGTTGCAAGACAGTCACCGCGAAAACGGAGAATGAAGACGGGTGCAGAGAGTTTGGAGGCAGTTGGTGAAGCAAAACCTGAAGACAAGCCTTCAGGGGGTGATGATGCAGAGACCAAATTAGAGCAAGATTTTGAAGAATGGCTGTGGTCACCAGGTAAAATTTCAGAAGAGAAGGAACAGGTGGATGATCTTCAAAATAATGTGGAGCAATTTTTGGACACCCCAGAATCATCTTCAAAGAATAAATTTGGTAAACTGATAGGTAAAATTAAAAATACTGCATTTTGTTGCCAACAAGATGTTTGTGTGGCTCTTTAGTTCAGGGAGAGTAATTGCGAAGCAGGTTAAGCAGGCTTAGTATATGAATATGCATTAAAATGCCAATTTTGACATCACACTGTATACAAATGTGAGCTTAATACTGTATGACAACTTTATATGTCACACAAAAGTATTAAGTAAAGCAAGAGTATTTTGTTATATTCAGCTCCTTTATGCACATAGGATAGCAAAGTCCATTTAAAATGGATTCCATGCTGTTTGAGTTAAAATACTTGTGTAAAATGTTTGAAAACATCTCTTTTCCTTAAATGAAACTAAATGCAGCAACTTCCCATAATTTGTAGGTAAATTCTTTCTGTGTGCTCATTTTTAATAGGCTGCTCAACATATCTACACACTCATGCACACAGAAAAATCTTAGTACTGGGAGAGTTGTGTTGTGCATTACACATATATGCAGTAAAAATTAGTGACAGTAAATTTATGCTGATCAGCAAGGTTGCAGGAACAGAATATTTAGATGTCATTTGGATGGCTCCACTCCACCCAGCCCCAACCTCACTAGTTTTCCTTTTACAAATTCATCAGAGAGCCAGCGAGTCCAGTTCAAATACCTTCATTTCAAGGCCACTAGAGTGAATGCAAAATGAGTCAAACTTTGTAACTGTATACATTTTAAATCCAAGTGGGGCCAAAATTAAAAAAAATATTCAGCCAGTGGGTGGGGGACACCCTCTCCCCCATAAAACCCTCAATCAAGTAAAAAAAAGAAAGGGCTGTGAATGTGTAGGACACTTATGTATAATTACAAAATATCAGGATCATGTAACAATTACGATTACTGCCTGTACAGTAGTATTTTGTGTGCAAAAGCTATGTGTATGCTTAGAACTGTCTTTCATCTTTAACTGAGGTGTAATAAAGGGCGGTCACATTTAAGTGGTTAAACGAACAATTTGCCTTTTAAACAGAGCCCTATTCATTCTATCCAAACTTTTAAACTTATATTGATCTTAAAAAGTTGAAATATGGGGTCCCTGATTTGGAATCCTTGCTTAAGACCCATTAAATAGATATTTACAGTAGAACCTTTATTGAAGCAGAGATGGTTTGGTTCATTTATTTGTTCTCACAAAACAGATTCTCCAAAGAAGTCGCTGACCAGTACACCAAAGCTTTACCCAGTATTCACACCCCCAACTACTCCGTCCTCATGGAAGTCCTCTCCTTCAGTCCAAAGGAGAGAGACAGCTTTGCACACACCCCAGACGAAGTCTCCAACAGCCTGGAATAAATTAAGGGACAAAGATGGCATGGAACAGATGGTTTTGGTGAGTGGAATTATTTAAGTGATGTTACTACCATGGTTTAGTGTTCACATTCTTTCAAATTTTGATAGTTCCAGATGATAAAATCAGCAAGGAACCAAGGGTAACATTAGTTATACTATTTATTTTGAAAGACTGTGCTACACATTAATACAGTTACTGTAGTAACCAACTCTCTGTTAAGCAAACGTACACTTTAACCACTGGTTGTCAGTACCATGTTTTAGAGACAAATCCCCTAAGGTGACTTCAGTTTGTACCATTCCCTGCTTAAAGATACCTTACATTACCCATATTAATTTAACCCTTTTGTGGGGAGAAGCATTTTATATGAAGCATGTTAACACTGTATATGTCAGCAAAATAATGACCAGTAGCCAAATGTCAAACCAGCTACAGTACGTTAGGTCACACCCAACAAACAAATTCTTTATCTATCGCACCCTCCTTTGTCAGCATACAGTAGTATTAAAAGGAAAGAAGTTATTGTGCCAGTATTTGTATAAATTATGTATTAATATCTGACTATGTTTTACCAGTATCACACAATACAACATTTGTATTTGCTACAGTAGATAAATTAATCCTTAAGAGGTAATGGTTGTGAGGAAGAGTTAGGGTGAAGGGGGAGGGGGAGAAGTTAAGGAAGGGATGGGAGGAGGACATGAGCAGGCGAGCTGAAAATTTCTTCTAGTGGTACGACCCGTACCATGCTCTTTGCCATTGAGTATTTTGTGTAGTTATGGAGTTTTAGCTTACGTGTAAGTATTCTTGGACAATGATTTGAAGTTATTGTCACTTTCTCGAAGGATACAGTGTACAAGGGTGTGGATAGTATAGAGGTACAGGTATGTTTTTCTGTTTGTTTGCTTGTTTGTTTTTGAGAGCATATAGTGCTGCCATAGCATTTGACATAAGAATATTTAATAGTAACTATGGAGACAGGTTCGTGCACAAAATTATTAGTGTTTTCAGTAGCTGGTATCATATTGCAAAAAGTACCACACCTTTCTGAACAGGCTGTGCAATTCTGGAAATATATGGAATGAAAATTGAACTGCGATTATCAATCTGTTGAAAATACTTCAAATAATGGAACAACTCCATACAACAATTTAAATATTGCTATGCAAAACTGAAAATTGAAATTGAATTGCAGTGCCTTTATATACGCTTTAATGCTTTATTTTGACCTCAGGATCTAGGGCAGAAGTACTTCGGAGCTGTGACATGTGATACATGTGGGATGGTATACACAGCAACACACCCTGAAGATGAAGCAAATCATGCCATATTTCATCGCAAGTATCTCAGCTGCACCAAGTTTAAGGTAATTATTTATTTAAAGGAAGTATTTAAGCAGAAAAATGAATTTTCTTATGTGGAAGAGAAACTAAATCTTTGCAATTTGGTGAAATGTCCATTCAAATCGGACATGTAGTAGCCTACTCGAGATACAGTTGCAGCATATGAAGTTGCTAAAAAACTGACTCAGTGTTGGCACGATGGTAATATTACTTCTCCGGCAGAATGATCCTTGTGCATCTGAAATTATCTGGTTGGACCACGAATACGAAGCTAAAGATTTTATTCATGCACCCAATCAGGAAAGAATGGGGTCCATGATACGCAGACGCGCAAGATTGCAAACCCTGCTTAGACCCTTCTTGGCCTGTGTTGACTCTTAATTTATCTCAGTTAGCTGTAAAAATGAAAGGTTGGGGCATGATGTTAAATATTGCCTCCTGTATACTGCACTTAACCAATGCAGAGAATATGTTAAAAAAGCACAGAAAGTAAAGACCTGGACTTCTAGAATTAGCCATCACGAGGTGATAGGGACTAGTGCAATAAATCATCAAATGGGGGAGGTATGAACTAGAGAAAATAGTCATCAGTGAGGGAGAAGGAGACTTGTTTAATTAGTTGAGTAGGGACTACTGCAACAAGTCATCAGAAATTTGTCAGTAGTGAGAAAAGGAACTAGTGCAAGTAGTCATGAGGAGGAGAGATGGTGTGATTAGTCATCAGTGGGGGAGGTAAGGGCTTGTGCAGTTAGTAAGGTAGAGATGAGTGCAATAAGTCATCAGCGGGGGAGATAGGACTAGAGCAATTTACTCATCAGTGGTGAGATTTAAAGGGAGTAGGCAGTCCCCCCCTAGTTTATTTTCAAAATGTTTGCTAAATCTTACAGATCTCCTCTTATTTCTCTCACAAGTATTTTCATAATGTTCCTGTGTAAAAATCATTGAATATTAAGGGTAAACCAATGAGTTATTATGCATAAATTTAGGAAATAAGTAACAAAAATATTGTCACAGGATTGATAGGAGCCATTCCTGAACTAGTGTACCAGGGTACTGTACACAACTTCAGATTGGGGGGACTACATTTTCCCTTTAAGGGACTGGTGCAATAAGTCATCAGTGAGAAGAGATAGGAATAGTGTAAACAGTCAACAGTGGGGGAGATGGGGACTAGTGCACTGTACTAGTGGTAATATGCAGTATTCATGTTGTAGTAAAATGGCAAAGATATGTAACGTTTCTCAGTGAGTCAAAAAACTTTACTTGTTCTCATCCTCATAACAATCATTTCTACATTTATAGAGAGAGCTACTGTACATGGTAGATGTAATTGCTCTGCTTAATTAAATAATGCCAGAAGAGCAGTAGTATCTCTCCTTAAAACTGCCCACCATCGGTTAAAGCCAAAGGCCAAAAGGAAATTACCCTCATCAAAAATATGAGGAAATTTGCCAGTCTGAACATTAGTCCTCCATTCATAGACACAGTACCACTCAACCACTGTACACTCACGCTTAAGAGTATCATATAAGACAGTCACACTGTAGAAGGAACAAATATGAAATGCTAAGTTTACTTGCTGGAGAATGCAAATTGCTCGCCTGATCACGCTAATGAGAGCAAACTTGAAGGTGTGGAATATAAGGAGTATATATGAGAGGAAGAGCGATTTATTTGGCCTTTGCAGCATTATTGCAGTTCTCCTTGGCTGTATGTAAATGAAGGTCTGAATATTGTACTCACTCTACGTACAAGTCTGTCCAATTGTTGTAAACGAATACTAATGTAGGTTTACAGTTGACTGTTATCAGTGAAATTTGCATTTCTGTTTGGAATGTTTTTGAATATACATGTTCACATCTATGGACATCATAACCATTTTGCACTTTGTAGGGTTGGAAGAATGAAGAAGTGATTGAGGAATTTCCTGATGGAAGAATTATCGTCATCAACCCAGATGCTCCAAAGTACGCCCACAGAAAGGTGATTGATTGGTTTTTCTGCTTTGCCAATTGTTTTGTAATTTTATTATAAAAGAAATTTGTTGTTTCCTGGAGTAGTTGCATGTAGACCTGCATCAATAGCATTTATTATCTATTTTTTACCATATACTGTCAGTAGTGACTTTGCTATGGTACAAGTAATGTCTGTCAGTGATCAGTGGCTGGAGGTATGTGTTTGCAAAGCAGACTTCTGCACATGTATCAGAAGTGCCCTAGTTTAATACCCCGTGGACTACGGAGGAAGTGACTCTTGGAAGTGGCAGTCTTTCACAGACACCCCTTTCACCTACCCCCACCCCTGCTATGACTTTGTAGTGTGAACTTTAAAACAGATAACTGTTGCAGATGGTTTGATATGTTTACACCGTGTGGCTTTCATGCACATTTCAGTCAAAGTTCACAGCCGCTTCAGTGCCCCACCCACCCCACCCACCCCATCTCTCTTCAAGTAATGCATTGTCATGTCGGAGTCAGACAACTTACTGATCAATGTTTGTCTATGATGATCTATTTTATGAAGATTACAAGCTCTGTACCTGAATAAAATCTTTCATAACTCCTTGGAAGTTATTATAGATGCCAATACATAGGTGTTGTATTAAGCAAAAAGTTCAGTCATAATTTCGTACTGTTGCAAAAATGTCAGTGGATGTGTCAAAATGCTTTGTAAGCAATACTCATCCCTACTGGTTGAGCATCCTACTGCATGCATGCTTTCATCTCCTGCCTGTATGGTTCAGTACTGTAGGTCATAGGTGCAGAGTTTGGTATATGGTTCTGGGTATGAACCAAGCCTTATATTAAGCCAACACAGACTGAGAGCCAAAGCTGACAAAAAGTAGCTCTCGGTTGTATGACTTTCTGGTAGAACCAGGAGTAACTATTTCATGACTGGGAGTCATTACCAAAAGTCAAGGAATTTAAAGAAAATGCGTACTATAATATTTTTATAATTTATTCAATAATCAGGTATCATGCTGCCACAAACATTGTAACATATGGCACATATTAGGTCAATTTCACAAGAAAACACTGTGGTCCGTCAGTGAGTGTGACCTTTATCATTTCTTGATTTGTACAAAGTTTCATTAGTTCAAACAATGAAGCTGTAGCGAGCACTTAAAACAGAATATTGCCAACTCCCGGTTGTGTCTATTTTTGAGCAAACCGGGAGCAAAACGTAACGAACCACGAGGTAAAAAGCGCCCGGCGCCCCCTTAATATAAGCCTTGGTATGAACAGCAGAAAGTGGACTCTCTGGATATTCTTCATGTGTTACCAGAGTATTCTTTTCTGCCACGCTGTGCAGGCGCGTAGCTGCGGGAGGGCCCCAAAGTTGTTTGTGTCCTAATAAAATGTCTAAGAATTCTCAGGACTGAGTTCAATGCCGTGATCAATACCTAGGCCCCCCTAAAAATTTTATCCTAGCTATGCCCTCGATGCTGTGTATCACAGCACATGCACAGAATATGGGTTTGCAGATGATCAGTCAGACACTATATATTTCTACAGTGGCACCATAGATGTAATTGTAATAGAATGAATGGTTAAGGCCAAAAATTATGTTTGTTTCTTCTTTTCACTCTAGTCTGTAGGTGGTTAGGATTTTTAAAAGACTAAAATTTGCCAGGTGAGAGTTACAGTAGGTTTGAACAAGATGAAGTGATTTTCTTTTGCAATTATAATATGACAGAATTTTTTTTGTCTATTTTATAGGTAGAAGAAGTCAGAGAGCTTGTGGATAGAGAGCTTGGATTTGTGGAGGGTAATACACTCTCAGGCAAAGAGTTGTGTAAGGTAAACAGACTTCACAGATCATGTGACAAAACAAAAACCACTTTTTTAGGATCATCATGATTCTTTTAAAACCATAGGTTCCAGAAGTCAAGGATTTGAGACTCTAAAATGATGTCATCTTTTTGATTCCATGCCTTTGGGCTTTCTAGTTGAGAGGGGGTCTCATGCATGATGGATAATGGTGTAAAAATTAGACAAAAACTGTTTTAGAGGTGTGAGAACCTTAAACGGAAGAGGAATCACAGAATGGGGATGCCTCATTTTAATAAAAAGATGAGAATTATCAGTGCTGGAAGTTTATTCAGTGAAACGTTCATGGGGGGGGGGTGGGGTCAGGTGGGATGTGAGGGGAGAAGGTATATTAATTATTAGCCCTCATTACATGTTCAGAAACGTACAAATGTGCAAGACTTTGCAAGACTGTGTGAATAAGATGTAAAATGTCCAAAAATGCCCAATATCTGACTGTGTGACTTGTTATTAAATGATGGCATTTTACATGGTCTTAAGAGTGTTTGAACTTTGTATATATCGTTGAGATAAAATATTCACATTGTCTGGAACACTAACACTCCTTCACCTATTGTACTGAGGGTCTATGAGGCCACAGATCAAGTCAAAATGGCTGAAAAGCTAGTGAAGTTTTTTTATCTTCTTTATACTATATGTTAGTTTGGGGGTTATTGTAAATGGTCATGTTGGTCTTACAAAAGTATTTAAAATTTTTTGCTAAAAAGTGTAAGGACCCTCTTAATACATCAGCCGTTACCTTGTGGCTGTATACAATGCTAATGTGTGGTATCTTGCTGGTATTACTGAATGGTTGAGATTCCTGAGACAGTAGTTGTGAATGACAAAATGTTACAAACAATGCCTTGTTTACATGCATACTGCCCCTCTTTCTTCTGCGGCAGACGTTTTTGTTCATAACAAGTGAGAAGAAGATCGGTGGCTGTCTCATCTCCGAGGGAATCTCAAAGGTATGCTGCATATTTCACAAGTCAAAAGATCTTTCAGTACATTTCAGTAGATGGTCTTAGTTCTGTCCATGTCATTTTTGTCAGGAACAGGTTGTAGTTAGGGTTGCCAATGTTGACTGACAATATGCCAATTTCTTGCCGAAAATTCCGAACCTTGCATTTCACTGGCAAAGGTCACAAAAGCTCTGGTAAATCTGAAGAGAGGTCACAAAAATGTGGATGTATGTGTAAATTTTGCAGTATTTATCTCTTTTTTGATTTCGTGTCTGCTGTCAATTTAATCTGGATTTGGCAGGAAAATACGACTGTTAACAACCTTGGTTCTAGACAGGAAAATATTTCAGCATTTGTCTAGTCACTCCAAGGAACTTTCACGAAAGGTTGTATAGATGGTGATGTAATTATACTTCATCATTGTGAGCTAAAAAACCTAACTAACCAGATGGTGAACTTTAATCAGAATGAAAAGTGGACTCCAAAATGGTAGTGTGTGGTTTACATGACCTGGGTAGAGTTCAGAGACCTGTAGTGTGTGCTAGTAATGTAATGTGGAACTTCAGAGCGTTGGTGTAGTTTAGAAGAGACACACCTAGAGAACAAAAGGAACAGAGATTGGCTGAAAACTAACTTAACTGTATTGTGACCAAATGAACTCTTCTCAGAACTCATCGAAAACACATCACAACTACAACACAGAGCTTACTAGTATGCAACTTACATAATATGCAAATGACTAGACAACAGCAACTACATATCATGCAAATGGTAAATGAGCAACTAAAATGTGATGTATTGTTGAATATTCAAACATAATTATTTTTCATCACCTCATACAGTAATATCATGCATCAATCTAGAATAAATTTGTGTTAAGTCATTTATGTTTACATATTTTTACTTCAAAATTTATTCATTTTGTGTGGAGAATATGCCAATATGTTTTTCCTACCATATTGCTGATTGTAGAGGGGGTTGTGTCTGAGTATGAAACGGTTGAGGGTTGAATGTTGAGGGGTTCAGGGGTGAGTATGGAGGTTATTGTGGCTAAGGGCAGGTACCCTATATGTGTCTTCCGTCTTTGGATTTACTAAACTGGTGTCATGTTACAATTGCAACAATAGAAATGTTATGGAAATGGCTGTTTTACTGTGGCTTATAATGAATCATTACATATCCTTTGATTCAGTTGTTAAGTGCACCTGTTGCATAGAAGCTCAGTTCAGGCGATGGATGTGAAAAAGATAATATTGAAAATTTTGACAAGGGGCTGGCTGACTTCAATTTAAATGCAAACATGTTGTATTGTGCTAGAAATTCAGAATTGTCAACATTTGAAATCCTGGCACTAAGGTATGGGAGTGATAGCATGCAACTGTATAGTGTTGGTGTGCCAATGTTAATGTGGTACCGTAGGATGGAAACATTTATTAAGTGGTATAACTTAAGGAATAAATCGCATTTGATGGACTATTATTGGTGAATGAACCATCGAGACTCCAAATTGCAAAATAATGGACGAGGCGATGCCGAGTCCGTTATTTTGCTAAATTTGGAGTCGAGACGGTTTATGAGACAATAATAGTCTGACAAATGTGATTTATTCCTATTCTACCACCGAAAATCTGTGCAAAAACCTCATTTTTATCGGCTTTTCGTATTACTGACCGTGTGTTGTGGAATAACAGGTCAGTGTTTAACCAATCAGAATGCAGGATTCTCAATAACGGATGGCTAGAGGTGGTAGAATGGTATTTGAAGTGCAACAGGAGTTTTACTCTTTCTTTGTCTTTTGCAGGGCTATCGTGTCATTCCTGATGAAACCCCACCTCCATCTCAAAGCTCAGATTCCAGCAAGGAGTCCAAGAAGGCGTGGTGTTGCGAAAATACACAGGAACCAGCTGTCTGTGGAGTCAGTCGTATCTGGGTAGCCGGACTGATGAGGAGAAAGAAGATAGCATCAAGACTGATGGAAGCATTGAGGTTTGTATATTTTACATCAGACTTCACTCTTGAACTATGGCAGGAGGACTAAATCCCGCATTCTGGATCATACTGAAGAATAATGGCAACATTCAAATGATATGTAGTCTTGTCTTTTATGAAGTTAAAGTTCTCCGAAAGGAATTAGAATAGTGGGGGAAGCTGAAGATGACTTATCACATCTATTTTGAACATTTATTTCTTATCAAGTGTAATTTAATACTGTACTAGGCTGTTAGCCTAACACATTAGCACAAGTCTTGGGATCATTGGGTCCATTAATGAATAACAATTACCAGCAATTTCTTACTGTCCCCAAAGCTTGGCCAAAGATGGCACTCTCAATTCAGCTCTTAAAGAGCCTGAAAGTTTAATGTTTTGTTGCAAAACTAAACTTGTACAAATGGAGGTTACAATATGGTGCCACCACTGAGAAACCATACAAACCAATAGGCTAAAGATATGGCATCTGGAAAATTTCAAATAAGCTAAAAAATAGAGAAACCAACCACAAAGTGCAATTGAATCTGTGACAAATTGAAAGTTGCTGTTGTAGGGGCTAGTTTATATTTCAATTAGGCTTGTGCGAATCAAATATTTTTGGCCTTGGGTACCTGTGGGCCCTATTAATCCCAACTCTGAATGGGGTGGTGACTCCTGCAATGACAATATAAGTGACACAGGAACATTATAACTGGCAGCAGCAATCTGTTGACTACTAGTAAAACAATGGGTATCAATACACCAGTAGGCTTACACAACTGGCTCCTTTATGGCTGAGGTGCCAAGCTGGCACTGTCAGAGAATCATAGTTGCTATGTGAGAGAAAACTTTTGATAGAATAAAGAAAATGTTTAAAAGAGTGTATTTTGTCAATTATCCTTCATTATAAAAGTTCAAAATAAAACAAATGATGACTCCACAGTAAGATTTGGGGGCATTTCCACATTAGCACTTAAAATTCGAGGAGTCGTGATTTCTAATAACGTGGAGTTCTTACTTGACTCCATGTCAGGAGTTCCAACTCTGAAGTAGAGTTGTGTAGCCTGTCTTAGCCTAATTTCATGTTCACAGTATGACTTGAAACAAGCATGTATTACAGCTGCAGAATATAGCCCTTTTTTTTCTTGGCCCCATCTCCTTTGAAATATACAGAGTTGAAAATGTAATACAGGCCCACATGAAGACTCTTCCACTAGGGTATGTAGAAGATTAAGGTCTATATGCTGAAGGTACATTGTTGCATGAAAATCTGAGGTTTATTTTTAGTCCAGGGTTATGAGTCTTAAGAGATTTATAAAATGATGTAACATCATAAAGTGTAAGGGACTAAGAACTACATGTTCATGATATGTTAAATACTGCTAAACAAAAAGCTAAATAACATTTTCATGATCTTTCTTACTAACAAGTCTAACAGGAGATAAACTTTCTTTTGCATTTCAGAAATCACTATACTTTTGGTTCTATACTGACCATGGATGACATTGCCTTCTCTGACCCCACACCAGACGGTAAACTGTTTGCTACTTCATACACCAAGAACCCTCGATTTTTAGTATACAAGTACAACTGAACTACTGTATACAGGTTTGTCGTTGTAGCATGTTTGGATTGAACTTGCAGGAATACTGTCTATGACATGTACCTGAGTCAGTGGTTATCAACTGGAAGTCATGGCTACTAATATACGACTGAGATTTTCACTATTTGTAAACAAAAGTACAAAAAAGACTGTACAATCAATAAGTTAATACCTTTAAACAGATGTATTATCTTTTTTAACTTTTGTAACTTTTTGTAAAGTTTAATCTGAGCATGATGAAAACAGATTGTGAGTTTTTCAGTGGTGTTTATCATAGTTCCTTGTGATTATTGATCGGGCTGTAACCGTGTAGTAATTAAGAGCAAAATAAATGTTGGAGGAGTGTCTCGTAAACAAGCTACCTGTGATAAATCTCTAAACTGTCTTGTTATTCTCTCATCTTGTTTTTATCCATCTCAACATCTGTGAAATTTCCTCACTTTGTATTTGTGTAACCTTTTCATTTATATAAACTACAAAAGTACAGAGATGATCAGTGAGGAAGGTGGTGGTCATTGTGTTTATACAGTCTTTTCCATTTACGTTGGTCAAAAACCGTCCATCACCCCAAAATTCCAGTTCGATAGTAACTGAATAGATAAATGGTGGCAAAAGATTGGGGTACAAAGTTTCATGGTTTATCTACACATTCACAGCCCTAATACTTGCCAGTCAGAAATAAAATCTGCAAGTGTTTGTGATAATAGTGGGGTTCTATGATATTTGAAAGGCGAACAAATGAAACTAGTTGATGACAATCATGTCCTTTAAGAAGTCTTTTAAGCTTATTACAAAGTGGTAGGGAGTAAACACTACAATTTCATGCTGTTTGCTGTTTAGAGGAGCTCAGTTGGGAATTTTCCTCAATTTCATAAAATTGTAACCTGCAAATGAAGGAAATTAATTTGCAGTTTTGAAAGCATTTGGATAATTTTAAGGAAACACTTTTTTTTCCATATAAATTGTTGAACATAACAGGATAGCAGTGGGTATGAATGATGTTTTGAGGGCATACAGTATATTAAGTTGTATTAAGTTGTATTACGCTGCAAACAAAAAAAACTGAATGATCTTGCGTTACCTATTGATTACAGATATGACGTTTTCCTCCTTATGCTGAGCTGAATCTTACATGTTTAGAATAAACGAATGTTTCATTTAAGTGGCCTTTACAAAACCTGCTGGTATGTTTTAAAGACATGATATAGTTACAGTCTGTTCCAAAGAGGTCATAACTTAGAGAATGTTTGCACATGGTCAGTGACAAGCCAGCTTGGGGATGTATAGGATAATAGGCATAGGCATACGAGGCTGAGGGAGGACTGCCCCCCAAAAATTTCTGAGGTCGAAAATTGGGGCAGGAAACTACAAAAATTCGGGCACAGAATAGGTGAAATTTCAGTTGAAATGAAGTAAAAGTGAAAAGATTGCCCAAATTGTCTACCGAGTTTCCGAATTTTTGATCAAATGCCCGAAAATGTGCAAAAATTTTCGAGCGCATGTAATTGTATCGTAGTTTATTTTATACACCTGAACTGCCACGAAATTCGGGCAACTTTTTGAGATGCAAGCAAAACATTTTCCTGCCTCCCCCAAGACTGGAAAAGTACCAGTTTGATATTACAGAATTGCAATAGATATGGGGAATGGTTGAAACTGATGTGAAGACTTAAAAGAGACTCTGTACAATTTTGTAGTAGCTTCACATTCAAGCCATGGTTTTGATGTCAGAAGCAGGGTAATGAAAATAAGTTTTTAAGGAAGTTTTGATTTGAATTAAATCTGTTACTTGGACTGAGGAGGTCAAGTAGGGTAAGAAAGAAGGGAAAAAAGAAGTAGGATGAAGAAAACAGCTCTTTGAAATGTGTATCTTTGCAAAGAAAACAAATTGCAGAATCTGCCATAAATAGCATGCATTGTGTGTGATGTGGAACTCGCCTACTAACATGCTGGACATTTGTATTTACAAGTCTTTGGTAGATTCCATGTGACAAGTATGCACATTGTGGATGAAAAAGGGTGGTTTGCAAATATTGTTATATTCTTAAGGAGATATTGTGCCTTTTTTCAGGACCAATTAAATTGCATCATGAAATGTGTTTATTATGAACTGAGACTTACCTCTTGAAACATTCCTGCTGGGTTCATTGTAGATTTCATCGAGGCATTATCTTGTAAATATCCAAAAAGTTTAAGTATTCTAAAGAGTTGATAAAAGTTGTGGTGAGATCAAAAAAAGAGAGGTTTGTCATGGTAATTGACTGTTATTGTACGATGTTTTCATATGTGATGTAATTCACAAATAAGATCAAATGTTGGACAAAAAAAGGAACTTGGAAGATGGGCTAGTATTGGATATCGAGGTGTGATTTATAATCAAAGAAATAATACACCTAGAATATTCACGTACACATAGCTTTGTGTTGTCTTCACCTTTAGTTGGAGATGTGCAGCTATAAGGCAGACCCACACAGTGGTATTGTGTAGTGTGGCTATTTCAATGAATTTCAAAAGCAAAAACATTTCTTTATTCACCATCTATACCAGGCTTCCTCAAATGGCCCCGGACGCACCACTTGTGACATGTGACGTGAATTTGTGTGGTGCGCAAAAGTGCTAGAAGAATATTAAAAAATTTAACAACATCTTGAACAAGCCCAATAAAAATTTAATTTGGCTCACAGAAAAGTAAAATTTCCGTCAATTCCTAACCAAGACACTCAAGTTTAAATCACTAGTATAAATAAACAGTCAGTGTACAGCGCACAATCATTGCTTTGATTTTTGCAAGATTGCAAGATCTCCTAAATGCCACTTCAGCCACTAGGTAAGAATTTGACACAAAATTCCCGCTCCAAGCTGTTTTTGAAAGTTGTGTTAAACAAGATGGTTTACGACAAAATTAGAAAATGTGGCAAAATTTGGTTGGTAAATGGGACAAAACTATGCACCATTTTGCATCTGAGCCCTTTCTGAAAACAAAAATTTTCAAAAAGGGAAGGGGGACATTCTTATACCCCTCGCCCAGAACAGGGATCACTGGCGCATTGTATCAACACAATATCAAAACTTCAGTAAAATTAATTGAGGAAGTCCATACTAGGAATGCTTCTTTCCATACAAGCAATTTCTTTAAAGTTTTTAGCAACACTTTTAAATCTGCGTTAACATTCTTGAAGGAAGAGTTTCCTATAAATCTATGCTTATTGCCACATAAATCTTGAAATGTTAACTACCGGTAAGTTTGACATTTAAGAGGCAATATTTGTATGACTTTTAATGATCCTTATACCATTCATTCCTTTATATACCATTCATAAGTTTTTGAATGACATATGGACAATTTGTCCAGTTCCATTATATGGTTTGTCACCAAAAGTGTGTTTTCAAACATGGGTTGGTGCAGATGCTGCCATAACTTGTTAATTTCCTTTGATTTATAGAATAAATGGAAACATCTCTGTCACTTTTACTTAAGTTACTTATTTCCACATTATTCAGCATAATTTAGAACCCTAAAAACTGAATTCCACTACTTTTGGTTGGACAAGCTTCAATTTTAAGGTTTATCTAGCCATGTGAGGCCATGGTGTTATAAGTTTCAAGCTGATAACTTCCTTGGTGAAGCCACCGTGTACCCATAACTGTATTGTGAAGATCTACAAATCGTTTTCTATTTATAGCTCAACTGCATGAAGTAAGATCCATGTTAAATTGAGTTGTAACTGTTTTCCAAACTTGTACCCAAACTTCCCTTGTCTTTTATTTGTTTGTCTTTACGTTTGATGACGGATGTAATATTAGAGAGACTGTACAGTGGCTATTAATGTTCTTAATTTTTCATCCAACTCTCGTTTAAAATGTGAGGTGATGCACCGGTGCAGGAAGTGAAGGGGGGGGGGGTGGGAAGAAGAAGAGGGTTAGAGCAATTCCCCAGTAAATATGTGGTGGGATGGAAATATGCTTGCCCCCACTTTAACAAAGTTCAGAGACAAAAACTAATTTGATCACCCTGTAAAAGCTGTCAAACCTTTGCCCTTATTTTCCGTAAAATTTGTTTAATGTAAGGTGTCGCATCAAATCGCATTACAGGTCCCGCCAGTTTTAAAAATTTTCCAAAGGGAAGCTTAGACCTCCCCGGCTAGGACGGCCGTCTGAAACAGAGAACAGCTTCCCACGCCTATGAGGTTTTCCTCAAACACAGCTATATAACGTAAGTCTGATCAACCTCCAAACTTGGAAGGTGTGCCCCTGAACGTGTAGGGGTATGCAGGCATGAGTGCTGACTTAAAACTCTAAACATGACTTTGTAGCTATCAGCTGCTCATTATGCAGAAAACTATTGAACCACCAGTGTGCAGAGAATGAGACAGTGCCCTCCACATATTAAAATTTAATTTCCTAAAATGAATTTTTAAATTTGTGTTATTTCTTCATCCTTTGTAAATACAAGAAGCTCCAACCTTCTTCAGGATCGGGAACTTTTCATTAAAGTGTAAGCACTGGAATGTCGGAGACAAACGTATTAAGCCCCGTATACACGATTATACATTTGTTTAGTGCCTCAACATAAATTTGTATACTTTCTCTAAAGTCCCCTCGACTCTGGCGAATAGCCGAAGGGCGAATTTCAAACCAAACGCTACTCTCGAAAGAGTTCTGATCTGCACCCCACAGAAGCTATGTCCCCGAAAATTAGGACAAGAAGCCTGAACATGACCAACCTTCAGACCTCTACATCATGGGTCTGTCCTGCGTGGTCCCGTTCTTGACTGGCTGGAAAGAACAGATACTACGCATGACTAAAGTCAAGAGGCCGAGATGATGTGGGACGTTCATGACCAAATGTGCAGAGAAACACGTTTCTCCATCTCTACTGCACTATATTTACCGGTTCATTGTGCAAAAGCTTCGATGAAACTTTGTCTTGGAATCAGGGAAAATAACAACTCCTTGGTCTAATCTCTTACAGCTCCCTGGTCTAATCAGGGAGTTGCCACTCCCTGGTCTAATGGCAACTCCCTGGTTGAATCAGGGAGTTGTCAGGGCTGTGTGATTAATTACAACCAGATTACTGAAAGTGCTTAAAACACACCACTGATGCTATAAGAAGACTAGTGGTGTTACATGGAAGTGCTACCTCGGAGTACTTCCATGGTGTTACTATGGAAGAAAGAGACATAGGGAGCACGTTCCCACTCTTACGAATAAGTGTCCTAGGTAGCCCACCAACTTTGACAAATGGACAAAAGATAAGGCAAAGTGAACCAGTACATACATCACATTAGATGCAATTTGAACCTGCATACAGTTTTGTGTATTTCCTTAAGCACATTTGTTGAAAAAGAGACATTACTGAAAAAATTACGTAAATTTCGAATAGTGGCAGGACAAAGAGGCCTACTGAGTGGGTTTTTGGCCATAAAAGAAATGGGCATTAGTTAGCCTATGTGTTTGAAATTACCCCCAAGATCCTGCGCCCTTCGCGCACATGCAAGTTAGTATATACATAGGTTTTCTTTAATAGTTTATCATAGTTTGAATCGTATGTACGTAAACTGAAGTAATACAAGCCGCCCCCCCCCCTTACCCAGTAACATAGACGTAGGTAGGCTAGTTAGCCAGGCTACACAGTTTTCTAGCAAGGAAGGCGATTTCATCCTCATTGGCTTAAATTTTTGCTAACAGTTTTTGCACTGCGAGGTAAGCTTGGCATTCCAAGAGGTTCGCTTACTTCTTTGATCAGACGTAAGATAAATTACAACGCATGTCGCCTCTACATTCCACCTATTTTGGCTCAGTGTAGCGCAGGCTTCATGACGGTGTGGATCATAAGGAGCTCTATCCCGACGTACTCGACGTCCACTTTCTTTTCTGATGCCAGATATTCGCATCTGAAAGCACTTAAGTTTGAAAATGTTGCTCGAGGAGAACATTCAGACTCACCCCAACCCCTTCCTGTCCCGTGTTTTGGCCACTTCGACGATTACATAGTTATTACCGTATAGCCTAGAGCGAAATGGCAAAGTGATCAGACTGTATAATGAAACAAATTTCAGTAGCAGTTGTTCCCTTGTGTGCTTATCTTGATTACCAGACGCTAGGAAATGTCACCTGTTCGTTATCATGATTTTCTGGGTGAGGACCCCAGTCCACTAACCCCTCTCTTCGTTGAGGATTTGCGCCTTGGCCCTGTAGGTTAGGGTAATGTCCTTAAAAATGATTCCCCCATTTGTACAACTATATTTGCTTTAATCAACTTTGAATCTGTGGGTTACCGTGTCCATTCCTAGAAAAGGTTGGTACCTTTGCTCGTTATCAAAGTCAAATTTTCAGTGGAAAAAATATAAGTCAAGTGGTAAAGGCGGAATAATGTTAAAAGATGAGCTCAGCCTTCCCACAGGGTATAGGAAGATAGTTCACAAGGTGTCGGAGGGTGTCTGCCTTGAAAAGTTTTCCCTGATTAGGTATCAATCATGTCCAGAGTTCTGGCCTGAAAATAACTCACCTTTTGTGCACTGCACATCGATTTTTTCTTAACAATGAGTGTTATAGGAGGAGTAAGGTGTTATAGGAGTGGTAAGGTGGGTGAGGGATGCTTACCCACAACACTGTCTCATATGGATATTTGGGGGATATGTCGCCTCCCATCTATCGTCCCAGGGCCGTCATCCTTTCCACATCAATAGGTTTTGAGGGATAACCGCAGAAAAATTGTACCCATAGGAAAGAAAATGCCTCTTTAGTGCATTCCACTAGCTGTTTTCGCTACAGAAGAACTCTAGTTTGGTTATCATTGCAAAATCTATTCATTCTTTAAATATTCTTCCTCCCATATTTTATAAACACATAAAATATGTTATGCCGACAGAAAAATTCAGAAAGTGAAAAGAATTGCCCCATGTTGTGACATAGGGTATGCGGAAGTGTTTGTTCGATCTATGTGCAAAACTCTTATCAGTATCCCCTTTCTCGCGAAAAATACGAATAAAGAAACACCAAGTACCATCTAACAACTGTTATAATAGAGATGAGCACTATAACACTGGTACGTGACAGGGTCTGGAATGATTTGGCAGTATTGTCCATCCTAGAGATAAACCCTCCATACGTTGGTATTCAGTTCATTACAAATTTGGCTTTATTCTTAACTTTACTTCGGCACATCTCGTTGAAACATTTGCCTGTAGTCATAATTTTACTACGTTAGTAATGTATTGCATTACTTTCCAGTCTTTTCAAAGATCATGTTTCGTAATGTTAAACAAGTAATTGTAACTGTGGCTTTCCTTTTACATACCGGCACGTCATCTATGGATAACTATTACTCGAGTGGATAAATGTTTACCGTAACTATCTACAAGGAAAGAAGAGGATACGTCCGTCGGGATATAGCCATGCATAGAATGATCATTGAACGCTTTGCATTACTGGAGAAGTGTCCGCTTTAAAGTTGTCATATATTTTACGATATGATTGTCCTATCTAAAGGTCGTATTTTCATTTCACTGTATGTGATGGTATCACTTCCAGGATAGTAATACCAATAAGGAGAAGGCTTATTTAGGTCACAATAGTAACAACTGTAGTACCACCAGCCGGCATTATAAGAAGAGGCACAGTCATAATCGGAACGAGGATCGTTGTCCCGGTCAATCGTGCTGAATTCCATGTAGTGATGGTATCTGAGGGCATCGAATTCTGAATAAAAGACGGAGAAAGATAGGGAGAGAGGGGTTAGTTAGTTAAGTTTATATAT
>WURT03460455.1:7793-22293 GCA_009936505.3 Holothuria glaberrima | reverse complement strand
TATATATATTTATACATATATATATAATGTGTGTGCTAGAAGTGTGCCCAAAAATGTACTTTTTATTGAAGACATTTCAGCAATGCATTGCATTTGTGTTTTTTGTAATACAAACGTTCAGCTCACTACTGCTGCATATTTTGGAAAAGTAGTAGCTGGTTTAGTGGGGGACAAGTGAGGAAAACCAAAAAAATGGGGGATGAATCTCAAATAGCACCACTACTAATAATTGGTGTATGTAAAGGAAAAAGAAATCAATAAAGAGAATTTTTTTGCCTGTGCCCTATGTTTGAGTTTGAAGCGACACATTTTGCATGAATAATGCTGCCATAGGAAAGGACAGTGACAGACTACTGCATGAACCCCAACGTATCATGTCCAATCTTTCTCTGTACTTTCTGGGAACTGATTAATGCCACAATATGATAATATATAAATAATGAATGTTTCTGAATGTGATATAGTATGAATAATTTCATGAGATGAAAGATTGAAGGTTCTATTCGACCAGGCATAGCTGAGTTGAGTAGAATGTTCAGTCTTTCAAAGAATGAAATTATATTCATACTATCGTACCAATGGAAAACATTCATTATTTGCATTATTACACCTTACTTCCTAAATAGGTCAGATTTTGGTCAAATTTTGACTCAAGGAGTGGAGAGAGGCAAACACCATGTTTTATTCTAGACTAATGTATGATGGACCATGCAGTAGTGCCAAATAACAAATGGCATGTGACCACAAATCCTCCAATCAGATGTAGAGGTATTAATAAGGTGTTATATAACACAAAATAACCATCTGAGCGTGAAGGGTTATAGCTTTTGCATGCTGTCTTTACTAAAGATATGCTTTGCTTTCCCTCTCAGAGCTTAGAATTTCTGTGTGCACTGTAAAGTGTACATAGTTTGCCTTTAATCACATCGAACAGCACAGAATGGTTGACCTAAATCCTTTGTTTAAATACTGTAGTTGATTAATGAGTCCTATTTTTGTACCTCATTAGAAGGGATTAATTTGAAAAAACTAGTTTGTGACTTTGAAACAATGTTATTGATGTATATGACAATTTTAGGTGGTCTAAAATGATGTCATTATGACTTTCCACCAGATACTGTATGCAAGTTATTCCTCTTTTGATGTCAGAGATCTTTTAAACTTACAGTATGAAGAAAAAGTTGTCTTTGTTGTGCAACTTGTAACGCTATGCTTTTCATGATTGACAGGTTTCTATGTGCAAGCAGTCTGGCTGCTCCATTGTATGGCAGGCTTTTATCAGTCAGTCCTGCTATTACTCAATTAACCACCAAGACTATATAACAAAGAAAAACATGAAATGCATGATATTATAGACAGGATGCAGGTTATATTGATTCTTTCAAATATACTAGAATAGACCAGCTCATAGTATCAGTGATTCATTAAACTAAGGAGCTGCCACTCTAATGGTAGATCAACACTTTAGACAGTACATCCTTGTCTTTGGAATTCTCTGTAGGCTGCAAGGAATGAATGCAGTTCAGTTTAACCATTCATTAGGGGAATACCCTGTCATAACCCGTATTACCTGAGATAATTGATATCATCTTCATAACTTCTGATAGTCCCTGTTTGACCCCTTGAAACTCTTCAGCTACAGTATACCTGAGGTTCAATTTCAGAGGTACCAAGCAGTATATTTTCTTTGTCATTCAACTTGTGTGTACATTAAACAATTCTTGGTATATTCTTTGTTTGCAGTTGTCAAGAGTCCAGAGAAGGTATCATGGAGGTAAGTTTCCCCAGTTTTGACTTAGTTGTTTTAGGGTAATCTTTGCTACGTTATTGTTTGCACAGTAAGAGGATTAAAAGATCTTTCAAATTAGCCCATAGTTTACTTTTCAAGGAAGAGATGCACCAGTTCTTGGTTACAGTAGTACTGACTGTCACAGTGCAATATCTTTGCTTCTCTCGTAGCGTTGAAAATAAAAAAAGTGATAATGTTTGATGTGTTGTTAGTAGTTTTGGGATTCTTGGAACCCTTAGTCATTGGATTAAAATAGGACTGTCGCATAGGCCCTACTCTGTATACATGTCAGAGCTGACTTGGCTTTTAATAGTGTAGGACATTCAATAAAGAGTTTCACATCAGCAAATCTCATTTTTAAGGTTGGACTTAGAGGCTCTTTCATTAGATCTTTGTGGAATCACTTAGTCATGTAATGACTGCACCTCCAAGCCTAAGATGAAGTTATTTAGTGTGTACTCAACAGTGGTCTGAGTGGCAATTTACCTCCTGGTGTAACCATTTTGTGCATGTGTTTTGAGGCAGACGCTGTGTAGAATTATAACCTATTGTAAAACAGTTGGCTGGGATCAGGCAGGAATTTAATCTATAAGTAAGTTGCATTTTAATGTTCATCTTTCATGTCACTATTTCTGCATTGTGCTCTGAATACCACACCATAGCCTAAGTCCCTACTCTTCCAACAACTAACTGATTTATGTCTGTCATATTAGGATATAGCTAACATTATCTGCATGTGGGCGTAGTAGCTAAGTTATTGTCACGTACAGTAGCTAATGTTGGCCACATAATAAGGTGTCCTACAATGCCCTGGAGATTGTTTTTAAAAGAAGGTAAACTGGTGTCGATTTCACTGTTTATTACCTTTGTAATTTGATCCGCCTTGTTGGAACTGTCCTCTACTTGAGGTCAAAGATTCTGCACAATGGTCTGGGCTACACTGTGCCATGTTAAACAATTAAACAACACTGATGGAAGTACCTTCCTGTGTAAATGTTTGAATTTTGCTTTACTTTCAGCAGGAATTGTTTAATTGAAGCTGTACATTAGCTCCTTAGCTCTATTGGTTTTACCAGGGAGTTTTTGGAACCTCATCCCTGGAATATTATAAAAAGTAACTAGTGAATGCATGAGTTTGATGACACAATGCTATGGAAACAAAGGACAAATTTGCAGTCACTTCAATTTGTGTACCCTCATTGTTATGGTTTGTCATGTGACAATTAATGTTTGTCTCAGATTTGTTCAGTTCATGCAGAATAGCTCCTTGATACCACTTTGATATGCAATATATAATGTTTGTTGTCATCCTTCATGACAGGCATACTTAGTTGTAAGGCCTGTTGTTCTGTCTGTCAAAGTAAGTAAAGGGCTACCAGAATGGCCCAGGGATGGTAGAGGGGGAGTGCTGTAGTTGCCAATGATTTTCAATTTAAATTTTTTTTTTGGAAGTCATTTTTAACAGTGTATATATATATATATGTACATATATAAAAAGCATAGTGATAGAGTCTGTGTATTGGTATACGTACAAAATTTTCGAAGCCCTGCTTCTTCATCAGCATACGCCAAAACTGTGCCAATACCAGCTCAAAATAGATTCTAACGAAGCCGAGTAAATGCACCCAAGTGCGATAATTCTCTATTAAGCCCATCATTAGGGTGTCAAGCTTCTTTATTAGTCTTAGATCACTGGCTTTACATTAAGAATCGGATCGAAATCCTCCTTTTATTAAGCAAACTCTAACATTGTCAATGCCATGTCCAGGAAGGTAAAAGTGTTGAGGGAGCGCTTGGAGCTGGGAATTTTTACAAAAGATATTAAGGCAAGTAATATTAGCTTAATTACAATTAAAGGGGCCTGGATGTAAGTTGATGTTGGTTCCGGAAACGGTCACTACATTCTTTGTTACAGTGGACCCATGGGGAGGACAAACTTTTGTCTTTTATCCGTTTATCCGTTTTATCCGTTTAATTTCACATATACATATATATACAGTTAAAGAGGAGAGTTCCATGTGTACTCTGAGAAAATAAATCGTAAAACAGGAAACGAATAAATACATCACTAGTTGACTTGAAGAGTACAAAATAATCCAAAATTTAATTTGAAATTTTCGGTTCCCTTGGAACCTTCATCAGCGAGATCAGGTAGTAAAGTGAGTATGTACAGTTATTAACTTAGCCAACAGCAGGAAATACAGCTTAGAAACAGAAGATAATAGGTGATGAAAAGATATTAATAAGTGGAATAAACAGTTACGTTGTCTGATGGAAAGTGTACTGATTCAAAACACCGAGGTCTTTGTTTAGCCCTGTGATGTGTGAATTTAGTTTCAAAATCCAGTTAAGTTCGGTGGCCTTGCAGTGTTCAGTACAAACAAAATTGCTTACAATGAGGGTAACTTTAAGATTATCAAGAGAATGGCAGGGGAGATTAAAGTGCTCCGCTACGGGGAAACCTACAGTACAGTGTTGTCATGAATAGACTTTTTATGGTTGTTAAACCTAAAGCGAAAGGGAGTCTTGGTCTCACCTACGTAAAGACCCTTGTTACATAAATTACAGTGAAAAATGTGAACAGCATTACAGGAGTCACAATTTAGATTAGGGGGATTCATGGCACTTAAGACTGGGGATGTTAATATGTTCTCCAAGGATGATGTGTTTACAATCCAGGGGTGGGCTGAAAGGTTTCATCATCCAGTCATAGCTTTATCTTGGAACTTAACATCAAAAGTGGCACAACGGTACACTACAGTTAATTACACTACAGTACATTTATTGATTCCTTGCTGAAGGCAGGCAAGGAATCTATGCGATGGCGATGGTGATGTCGTGTGTATGTGTGTGTGTGTATGTGTGCACTCACAAACGTCCTTAGCAAGTACCGAGGCAGCTGGCGAGAGCTCCACTCTCCCACGTCTTTCCTAGCTGACGCGAGGCTCGAAACTGTGTGTGTGTATGTGTGTTTGTGAGGCTTGTTGTAATCACGAGATCTCAAGATTGGAATGTCTGACACTTTTCATATTTGGTATATACATTGGTCATGTTGAGAGGAAGAACCCTATTGTTTTTGGTGGAGGTCAAAGGTCATGTGAGGTCACCAGAGGTCAAAGACCGAAACCCTTGTAATTGCGATATCTCGAGATAGGAATGACTGACGCTTTTCATATTTGGAATATAGATTCCATGTTTGGAGGAAGAACCCTATTGTTTTTGTTGGAGGTCAAAGGTCATTTGAGGTCTCCAGAGGTCCGAAAGACCGAAAACCTTTTAATTGCTATATATCTCAAGATAGGAATGACTGACATCTTCATATTTGGTATATAGATTTGTCATATTGAGAGAAAGAAGCCTATTGTTTTTGGTAGAGCTCAAAGGTCATCTGAGGTCACTGAGGTTAAACTGCGAAAACCAAGTTGCTTGTAATCACGGTATCTCAAGATAGCAATGAGAGACACTTTGCATATTTAATATGTAGATTTGTCATGTTGAGAGGAAAAACCTGTTGTCTTTGGTTGTCAAAGGTCATCTGAGGTCACCGGAGGCTAAACTGCAAAAGTTTTTTAAAGGGCTTGTTAATGGATATATCTCAACATAGCAATGATGGACAGCTTTTATATTGTATCTAGATTTGTCATGTTGAGAAGGATTCCGTATTGTTTTTCAGTGAAGGTCATAGGTCATTTGAGGTCACCACAGGTCAAAGACTTAAAATCGTATCAACATGACATATGAAGATGGGAAGGATATAAGCTATTCATACTTTGTTTATAGACTTGCTATATTGAGAGGTGGAACCCTTTTATTTTGGTAGAGGTCACAACTCATTTGAGGTCACCAGAGGTCAAAAACTGAAACTTTGTAAAATATGACATAACAAAGGAGGAAGCACAGATAAATTCTTTTTCAACTTTTTTGTTATTTAAGTTTTGGTGGGGTTCAAAGGTCATGTGAGGTCAGCAGGGATCAAATTGTGAATGCATTGCAAAAAATAATGTAGTCAAGGAGTATAAATTTAAGGGATGAACCTCTGAGTGACAAAGCATGCCCCTTTCGGCAAGGAATCACTATTAGCCTTTGGGCTTTCTGGTTATATTTATTATAGTACAGTACAGTTCATAACAGTGCAGTACAGCACAGTAACAGTACGGAGTACCTATTTCTAAAAGGCTCCTGAATGAGATTCCTAAACATTCTACAACGTTCAGTGTAGTGAATGCAATTCAGTAGCATACTGTACCTGCAAGCTACATGTCAGCACTGTGCTATGTCAGCCTATGCATAGGTACAGTATGCCAGTGCTACACTATGATTGATGGATGCATGTGGTTGGGATTTTAATGCCCCTACAGTGGGTTCATCTGGTAGTTGTAGTGTCATCAGCTACCAAGCAACTCTTCAGTCTGAGACAGAAATTTCTCTTATCTGAATTTTTACACTCCAGTAGTCTGGGTCAGAGCAGTGGTACTATGTTTGACCTTACAAGATAGGCTTGCGATGACAGTTAGACAAAACACCTTGATAACTTTTCTGTGCAGTAGTGTTACTTTAGAGTCTGTTCACGTTTGCAACTTGATTTATGTGCATTTGTGAACCTTCAGTGATGCCAGAAGTAATGACAGATTTCACATGGGATCATCCTAGGATCAATATAAACCAGCACAATGTACAGGGAAGAGTGTTGTTTGGTTCTAAAACTAATATCATGCCTATTAATACACCTCAACTTGAGTGAATTTATTAAATTTACAGTAATGTGTGTCTGGTAATTGGGCCTCTCAAGTGATATAATGTGTAATAAAAAAGTATGCAGTTACCCCAACCAAGTTACAGTGCTTTGATGAAATATGTTTCAATTACTCAATTCTCATAAATGTCCTTACAAGTAGATACTGTGATTAATGCGGTTTACAGTAACTAGTACCTAAGCTTTGTATACTATAAGGATAATCTAACACTTGTAAATAATGCAGTAGAAATTGGTTACTTAAGCTCAAAACTTGTCATGTTCGTAGTGGAATATCCAGTTTTATTAATACTGTGGTAGTATATATCCCTTAGAATGAGAACTAAAACTGGCATGGGGGTAGAAATGCATTTATCCTTTAATAGTGGGCCTCCAAATACTGTATTTTGTAGTTATACAGTAAAATGATAGAGCGACTTAAATTATACGTACAGTAGCTAAGACCTACAGTATATCATTGTACAGGAGTGCCAGTTCGAAAGTAGGGATGCACCAGATCCAAATTTTTGGTTCCGGCCGGAACCGGATTTTGCTCAATAGTATTTCAAATCCGGCCGGATAAAATGCTGCCGGAACCAGATTTTTTCACATGTAAAGAGAACCATTAAGAAATAGCACTGTGAGCAGGGGGAGGGAGAGGGCAGTGAGGGTGTCAAGGCAGAGGAGCAGTGGGTTGACTTCATGATAGTGTTGATAAAGTGGGTCCCATTGTAGGTAACTAAGCTGACATGTTATTTTGTAGGGTTAAGACTAGAATGCAGACAGAAAATTAATTAACAAAGTAAGATTACTTAATATACTGCAAAGTTGTTTAAAATAATCAAATCAGTTTTATTGTTCACATTGACAGTGAATGTAAATTAAAATGTTCTGATGAATGTGACTCAGATTGTGCATATTGTCTAGGAATAATTGACAGAGACTGTGATATACCAGTTAATTTTAAATAACTGTTACAGTAAGTATTTACATTATAACATTTGCGATTGTGGGTCCTGTGATATAAATGGATATAGGCTAACTTTGAATGTCTTGAATGTTAACTCCACTTATTATGGACATACTTATAAAGGCTGTAAGACCAAGCAATGGATGTTGTGTCAGTGTCAGTACCACAATGAACTAGAACTGCCTTACCTACACAACACCTTAATGAGACAATTTCCTGCTATGCTACATGACCAGAAAATTTTGGAAAGGTTTTAAATTCATCTCTGAAGTATTACCTCTATCTTTTAATGATGGAGGTACTTCAGGCTAGAATTTGAGAAAAATCTGGCTGGATTTCTGCAAAGATCAGGCCGGAACCAGATATTTTTCATATTATCTGGCCGGACCGGATATCCAGTGCATCCCTATTTGAAAGTGTAATTTGTTCTAAATTTTGTCAAATTTGAAAGCTTATTAGCATAGAAACCTGTTTTCAGGACATACTTTGTAATTAATTACTGTACCTGGCTGAACTGGATTTTATGGTTCCTTGCTGTGTCTTGAATGCAAGTAAAAGGTTATCTTCATTCCACAATTATATAATTGTAATTTAAGAAACCTACAGTATCAGTATAATGGTTTGTTTAGGTGAAGGGTCTCATACAATAATTAGGACTCATGTTATACTCAACATACAGTATATCAGCCCTGATCATAAACTACTGTATGATTTTAAAACTCCTGAAAATATTTCTTAAAGTTGCCCAAAAGGCCTTTATTTAAGTCATAGATTTCTGTAGGAGGTGGGGTCAGGTTGTGTTTTTGACTGAGTGATGGATCTGTTTTAATCAATATATCACAAGTCGTTTTTTTCAAAAGTTTTAAAAATCCTTTGCCAGCTGCCAAAATGTTTTTGCCCTTTGCACACTCTTAGCAACCATCCTGATTGCTGTGCCTGTTATACTGTCTCCAATGTATTCACACTTCATGGCTGAGGGCTTTTCCCCCGACATTTTTTTGCTCGTAGGAGTGGTTAAAGAGGAGTGCAGCATGGCAAGAATGCGAAATCGGAATTCAAGAGATTGACATATTTCATGAGAATTGAAAGCTTAAATTATGAATTACCAGGCAAAATTGACTCGCTGTCTCATTGGCTGATATAAATTGTACAGTACTATTATGGAATTGTGTATAGTCTGCATGGGATTTTTGTCATGGAAAAGATTTCTCATGCAAAATTTCGTTGTGCTTTTCGCGCATTTGTTACTGTTAGCACTCCGCATCTCATGACAATACGTAGGGTAATAATATTCAGACCAATATTGCTCTTCACAAAAACAGAGGTCCGTCCGGGACCCTGCATCAAGGGAGGATCCTAGAGCAATTTTAAGTGACACATAGCCTGTACAGAATTTGTAGCATGATGTAAAAGATTGGATGTATGGTATTTGTCGTTATACATTTTTGTAGAACGGGTGCCATGCAATGGCCAAACATATCTAAATAATGAGAATATATGAATATTAGAATGTACTTCTGTACTTCAAACATTTGCCAAATTTGCTTACATCCAAGTCACCTAACATACACTTAAGTTTCTCAAAGGGAGGAGTCATCACCTCTCCAATTAGGCAATACACCCTTCCTTATACCCCAAAAAAAATAAAAATTCATTGAAATTTAAGAATCTTTCAACATATGATCAGTTTGAAAATTTGCCAAAAGTAGCCCCATTTTGCACCTAGACAGAACCATAAACAAAAATTTCTGAAAGGGGAAGATACACCCCCTCTCCTTAGACACCTCCCCAAGGGCAGCACCTGCAAGAGGGGACAAAGGATTTTCCACAGGTATAAGCCCTAGCAGGTATATGCCCTGCACTTTACACTGCCTTTGTATGGGGAGAGGGGAACCTGGGATGGGATTACTACATAATCAGTTGTACCCCTCCCCCCCCCACCCCTGATCACCAACTCCTGGCACCACCACTGCTGCATGTTCATCAACTCTATGGAGTGACTATGAGCCTAATAGAAGTCCAGCAGGCATGGACAGCTTGAAGATCTCAGGATACTGGCAACTGAAAATCTACATGTATTATAAAAGTTACAGTAGCAAACAGTAGTGTACAGAATATTGTGATATTCAATTATGTAGTGATTCTACTGTGATGTATCTTTTAACATTTTTCACAATTTACAGGGAGTGTGCAAAGTGCAACTCAAGTGCTCATTGAGTACCATTACAATTTACACTGACCCAGTTGCTGGTTCATGTTTTATACAGTTTATATAGGTTTGGATGAATTCATTAGTTTTGAGTCAGGTTCCTGTGGCCTGATTAGTCATAGGAGACTTTTAAGTGCTAAATGCACCTAAGGAATTATGGGAACTGTGATATCACTACTCCATTGTTGATACTCCCAGTTCTTATAATTCCTTAGGTGCATTTAGCAATGATTAAAGTCTCCCATGAAGTTGGTATTCCAACAATGACACCACAACTGACACAGGATATACTGTACCTCTATAGCTATAATACTAGCCTGCCAATCAGACCTTGACATTGTTATGCAAGAGTAAATGTCAATATAGCCTACCAATCAGTGTAGATACACCAGAATGCTACAAACTGAGATCAGGATTGCCAGATTTTCTGTGAGGTTAGCGGCCAGATTTGGCGTTCAGTTTGATCGAAAAATGCCAAACGCACTTTCGTTGAAAAATTGCGTAAAAATCATGACTTTTGTAAAATGACCATCCAATTTATGTACACTAACCAAGGTATTTTATTCAACAGGGTTTTAGCTATGGTGGGCGGCGCCGGGCGGGGCCACCCAACACTCCTTATTTGCGCCCGGCACTAACGGTCAAATGTACTGTACTGCCGGATACAGATTTTCCGTAAAAATGGTAAAAATACCAAAACCATAAAAATAGTTAAACATCAACTAAAAACTGAATGAAATTACACATATAACTAGGTCAAAAAAATGCAAAAGGTAGTACCATTTTGAGTCTAAGCCCCCTTAAAGTTAAAAAGATTCTCAAAGGAGAACAGAACACCCCTCTCCTTAGACCCCTTCGCCAGGGCGGCGTTTCATAAACCAATTGCCACCTGGCACTAAATATGTCTAGCTAGAACCCTGTTGTTCAAATGCTAAAAATGTAATATCTTAGTCATAAAAAAATGTGCATTTTTTGCTACTCTTTCGTGGAAAATTGAGGAAAAACATGCATTTTTTAAGGAAAATAGACAGATGGACGTAAAACACCAAAAATTTCCCACCTCAACACCATTGAAAAAATGCCAAATTTAGTTGTTTTGGCCTTTAATATGCCAAACTGGCAACCCTGACTGATATGACTGCGATGTCAAATTGCCAGTGTCAGAGTTAATTGTGTGACTGACTAAAGAGAGAATTGTGATTGAATAGGCAGAAGCCCAAAAGAGCCAGCTATGTTGTGCAATACTTCATTAAATCCTACAAAGTAACACAAATACCATCTGCAAAATATGATTTTCAAATTGGGTCGTGACTGAAGTTTCGAGTTGGGTTTATATCCTGACCAACCCTAGCACATATAACAGTATGAATATATGCAGGCAGCAGTTATAAAGTGGCAACAGTTACACTTGAGTAGTACAGTACTTACTACTGTAGCAGGGCATGGTTATATTTCGATGGATGAGGAAATCAAAGCTGACAGATTTATACTTCCCCCATAGGGCACCATGCTGGGTTAATATGGTGCCTTCATCATTGCCACAATTTTGAGTGACAGTCTTGGTGAGACTTTTTCTGGGTTGAAGCTTTCATAGTCAATTTTTTCTTTACTGAATACAATTTTAACTCACATATTTTTGTGCTGAACTTTTCTGTTTTGTTTTTTTATTGCAATTAGGCTATAAATGATTTAAGCAGCTAAAAACTGTTGAGAATCACTGCATAATGCTAGCCTGCTGTGAGAATCCTGCAATCCTGCACATTAGTGCCAGCACTGCAGTACAGTATGTACAGTAGTACGATATCACATTTTGATGCAGAAAGGAAGTGTTCCTTATTGTATTTAATTGGCCAATGGTATACATAGAAAAAATATTACAACAGACTGTATGGTACAAATGTAATGAAACTTTTTATGAAAAAATATATCTTTTTGCTGGGCTTTATTGGATGTATGGCCTATGAAGTATAAACCTTATCTTTTATTATGGCAAACTGCTAGAAAACTAAAACAAAAATCTCATTGTGTAGGCATTACTAGCCTGAACCTAATATTGTGCAAGGATCGTAATATTGTGCAAGAACTAAGCCATACTAAAGTTATATAAAGTATTCATGTACAGGGTACATCAAAAACTTGGAACTTATTGTGGATATGCCCTCTATTTATTCTTCAGAATTTAGTCACACCTGGATGGAAAAGTTGATATTGTACAGTTCAGTTGACAATTGCCCTCGTTATGTAGGTTGGAATGTGTGAGAAGTCAAATTTAGCTGATGTATATTTACCAAGACTTGCTGCATCCTACCACAGTACTTTTACGGAACTTCCAAAATTGATGTGAATGACTTTCAGTTGAGGAAACATAATACTGCCATGGGAAATATTAATTGTGGAACCACATTACTCTTTTGACCTTTCTTTGGCAATTTGCTACATATTAGCAATGCAGCATGTGTGTCTTCACTACTTGTTCTTTGGTTCATCTGAAGGTGAGATCAAACAGGATGTTTGGCTGCCAAGGAAACAATGATTTGCTTCACATGGGCCCCCTCACATTGAGAGTACTTATTTTAAATACATATTTGCAAGTGTTGCACTGTTATAATCAGCAATGCTTCCATATCTGATATTTTTGTTTATACTAGTATCTACAGAGATACTGATTTTGTGAAAACGAACACTCTGCATGTACAGTAACAGACACTTCTAATTCTCCCAACTAAGTTTTAGTTCTAGCTCCACCCATAACTGTCTTTAGATTCTTCCTTGTGCAGACACAAACATAGTTGATTGCTGTAAGGCCATTTTGTGGTGAGTATACAAGGCCCTAATGTGTAATCAAAACACTCTGTGCATGCTGTGTAATATGAGCTGCTCTGCATCTTTTGAAGTTTGTAACTCTGATGTCAATCAAAGAGTAGTCACCAACTGAGACTTTTGCTTACCTATAAGTAAAAGTCATACTTGGGATGATGCAAATCCCTCTTTAAGACAGTTTTGTACCTTACTATCTGTGCCAGGAGAATGTTACACGTGTTTTGGACCATGGGTCACTTTAGGCAGAGTTTATACTGTATAATAATTGTTATAGCCAGAAAATTTTTTTGCCTGTAAAATATAATAAATACCTTTCTCCATATATATTTCCCATGTTTCGTAGTTTTGCTTCTTTTTGTAATATACTGTGTGTTCAATGCTTAATTGAAGCAAACTTGATGTAGCGTGTTATTCTTTACTGTGGGGATGGGGAAAGTGAGGAGGGGATTGCAGGGTGGGACTGGGGATGAGGCATACAGTATAACATTTACCATTGGCTACCCTGTTTACAGTACCACAATTACTAAGGAGGGATATACTGATGTTTGGCCAGCTGACCTTATCAGTGCCTGTACCCTGATAATTTCAAGGCAGCAGATAAAATTTGTGAAAAAGATTTGAGACTTACAAATGTAAAGTAAATGAAAATTTTAGTGTTTTGAAGTGAAGATTACTTGAAATGTGAGATTAAAACCTTTGATAAATCTTCCAGGTAAAAAAAAAAAATATGTGTATAGAAAGTTTTGAAAGAGATTTATTCCTCCTAGATTGCTTTTCTACTGTAGAATAAACACCCACAGATACTTCCACAATACTGTGTCTTTCACTTCAAAGTATTGTGCCACAAGATTTATACCATGCAGTCAAGACTCCCTCTCTACGTCTGTTTTGTTTGCATATACAATTCAAGGAACCAAACAATGGAGTTTCATGTCGATCTTTTTTAAATGGGTTCCCAGGTCATTGTAGTGTGCATTAAATATATTTTGATTGGAAGAGATTTCAATATTTCATGTTAATGGGCAATTGAGGTGTCATCCCAGGCCATGTCCTGGAAAAATGGAAGTCTGTGCTTCCTGATCTAGGATTATGTGATTGTTACAGATATCATCCTGTGTTTACGTCCTCATCCTTCCGATGTCCTCCTCTCCTCCTGCCCCAGGTATTTACTTTAACATTCAATAAGGCCAGTGCCAAAGTAAATATGCAATATTGTGATTATGAGTTGTGATTGTTATTGTTATTTCTGCTATTGTAAGTTCTGGCAGGATCTGAAAAAAAAGTAAGATTTGACCTCTGACCTTGACATGTATTTTGTAAAGATTGAGGAGTGAGTCAGTGTTATTCCAATCCAGCTGGTCCTCACATTTCAATACAAAGGAAACTTCCTCCTTCCCAAATTGTTGCGATTGCTTTTGTGAACTAGCTGCGTCATGCATATGGCTGGTATCTGGATTTGCTGTTTCACATTCATTGATAGATCTGACAGTAGATGAGGAAGGAAGTATATTTTGTGTGCTACTGTGGTACTAACTGTATACTGTGTAAACAAGAAATTGTTGAACTTTGTAGAAGTTATATAATCTGAATGGTGGGGGACAGGAAAATTAATTGTGAGAGAAAAGGAGCTGTCCTTAGAATATGACTGTGGGTCATTACAGTATTGTGCAGAACTGAATTCAGGTAAATATAAATTGGTACAGTTTTTTAGTTCTTAGGCTGTGGGAAGTCTTTTACAATTGGCATGTACTCTGATTGTTTTTATTACCAGAATTGTCCACATTACAGAGATGCACATACATACAGTACCCCATTCTGAGGCATGTTCCACAAAATCTGTAGTTGATGGAAATGTTTAATTAATCTATGTAGCTTTGATTCTTGGAATTGCTCATTCTGTCATGTGGATTTGTGCCTTCTTTTGTGGCTAATTGGTGTATGAATTTTTTCATTGTGATGCGTATAGATTTCAACTACCAG